>BQNB010019549.1:25439-66682 GCA_026074375.1 Tanacetum coccineum | reverse complement strand
CAAAAGAATTCCCAAGAATACAAGGCTCCAAGACTCAAGACGTCACAAGAAGTGATCCACAATTCAATGACCACCCCTTAAGGGGAGATTATTAGCCATGTTTTTATGTAAAGTGATGGTCATTATTATTCTCGATCCTTGTATAAGAAAAATATAGTTTACGGGGATTCATTTAAGCTAATTGGGCCTAGGTGTCTGGCTTAAAGCCCATTTGTATTAGGTTCGGCCCAAGATAAAGCCAAACGACCCATTTAGGTCTTATCTTCATTTAAGTATAAATACCCCTTCCTAGCATGTTAGGAAGGGTGTTGCTTCTTTTTTTCTCACAATTAAAGTTACCAATTTTCCTTCTTTTTATTTCTCTCTCTAAGATTTTTCTTATTTTACGTTTTGAGGTGATGAAATGATAGACTAACAAATTTGCTAAACTGCCCATTCAACATAGACCTAATGCCTATAGAACTCGAAAGCTTTGACGTCATCATAGGAATGGATTGGTTGTCAAAGTACCATGTAGTGATTGTTTTTTATGAGAAACTAGTACGTCTTCCTTACGGTAACAAAACTTTAACAATCCAATGAGATAGAAGTGAATCTAGGTTAAACTTTATATCTTGCATCAAAACACATAAGTGCCTACAGAAAGGTTATCATGTGTTCCTGGCACACATTAAGGAGAAGATGTCTAAAGAAAAGTCAAAGGTTAAGCGACTTGAGGACGTGCATGTTGTTCGGGACTTTTTGAAGGTCTTTCTCGAAGACTTGCCTGGACTCTCGCCAACTAGACAAGTCGAATCCCAAATCTACTTAATGCCTGGAGAGGCACCAGTAGCACGAACACCATATAGACTAGCCCCTTCAGAAATGTAACAATTGTCTAGTCAATTACAAGCACTCGCGGAGAAAGGGTTTATCAAAACAAATTCCTCACCATGGGAAGCTCTAGTTTTGTTTGTTAAAAAGAATGATGTATCCTTTAGAATGTGCATTGATTATCGTGAATTGAACAAGCTAACTATAAAGAACCGGTGTCCATTATTGAGGATTGACGATCTCTTCGATCAGTTACAAGGCTCCAGTATCTATTCTAACATCGATCTCCGATCAGGTTACCATCAACTAAGGTTTAGAGATAAAGATATCCTAAAGACGACATTTAGGACTTGTTACGGTCATTATAATTTCTAAGTGATACCATTTGGACTCACCAATGCACCGGCGGTATTCATGGATCTAATAAATCGGGTGTGTAAACCATATCTGGACAAGTTTGTGATTGTGTTCATAGACGACATCCTAATCTACTCTCGAAGCAAGGAAGAGCATGAGGAACATTTAAAGCTAATCCTAGATTTTCTTAAGAAGGAGGATTTATACGTAAAATTCTCTAAGTGTGAATTTTGGATCCCGAAAGTACAATTTCTCAGACACGTAATTAATAGCCAAGGATACATGTTGATCCTGCCAAGATCGAGGCTATCAAGGACTGGGAAAAACCTACGACACCTACAAAAATACACCAATTTCTAGGTCTTATCGGTTACTACCAAAGATTTATTGAAGGATTTTCAAAGATCGCCAAGCCCCTGACCAAACTGACTCAGAAAATCAAAACTTTGATTAGGAAGAAAAAGCAGAGTTAGCTTTTCAACTATTAAAGCAAAAGCTTTTTAGTGCACCAATTTTGGCATTACCAGAAGGAACTGACAATTTCGTAGTCTATTTCGATGCTTCACATAAAGGATTGGGTGTTGTGTTAATGCACAAGGAGAAAGTTATAGCCTATGCATCTCGTCAATTGAAAGTTCATGAGAAGAACTATACCATGCATGATTTAGAGCTAGGAGCTTTAGTGTTCGCTCTCAAAATCTAGAGGCACTACTTATATGGCATGAGGTGTACCATGTTCACTGATCAAAAGAGCCTACATTACATACTTGACCAAAAGGAGCTAAACATAAGGCAGCATCGATGTATCAAGCTACTCAGTGATTATGACTGTGATATATGTTATCACCCTAGAAAGGTAAACGTTGTAGCAGATGCTTTAAGCCAGAAGGAATGGATGAAGCCACTACAAGTTCAAGCCTTGGTCATGATAATAAACTCAAACCTTCCATCTTAGATTCTGGATGCACAAGTTAAAGCAATCAAGGAAGAGAATGTTAAGGATGAAAACCTTCGTGGTATGGACAAGGAGTTCGAGACTCGTTTAGATGGACTCGCCGAGGATGTTTTTCATCTTTGATGGGCCAACCCGTACCCGTTTAATGGGCCAAGTCAGCCCATAAAGATTTATACTATACAAAATATTAGCCTAATATAAATCATATTCAAATCCATGTCCAAAACAGCCCAAGCCAAAAGATTTTAAATAAGCCCAAATTCATTTCCAAGTCAAAGATATAATAAAACTCGGTCAAATGTTACTATACATCTTCTTTCCCCGCTTTTACACTGCAACAATTAACACAGGGTAAAATCCTTCCCTTCACATGCTCCATCCTTTCTAGAAGGCTAATGTGGCAAGTATGACATCAATTTCTGACACCTTGGCAATCCCAAGGTGTCCTATTGGCTAATGAGACGTGGAGGTAATCTAAGGGCTCTAAATGGACGAATTGAGGATTGTTTATGAATCAAGGGCTGTGATTGGATGTATAGGACGCTCCTCCTCACCTAGAAGCTTCTCTCATGTGCTATAAATAGAGGCTCATTCACACAGATGGAGATATCTAGTTTTTTAGTGTGTTTTTAGCTTAAATTTTAGCTTATTGTATTTTTATTTATTGTATTTCTCTTTTAAAGCTTGTAAACCTTTTATCATTAATAAAATTTAGTTTCCTTTAATTGTGTTGAATTTATGTGTTTTTACTTTTATGCAATATTATTAAAATGTATTTGGATTTTACCTAAATAAGCTCAATAAGCTCTTAATTTCCTTATAAGCTAATTCTTATTCGGTTATGCTCTCTAATAGCTTAACTAAATAAGCTGTTCCAATTACATTACCTCACAAAGTCATTAAATGCTTAAATTGGATGATAAGCCAGAAATGGATAGGCTTAGGGACTTTACCAGCTTATGAAAATAAGTTGGAGCTTGTAGATTAAGCTCTAAAGAGCATTTTAAGACCTTTTTATAGCAAAGGACAAGGTTAGTTTACTTTTACCATTCTAGCTTAAAATCTTATTCTACTTATTAATCTGCTTATTGTGTGCTTATTATAGTTTAAATGTGCTTATTTAGTCTTATTATAGCATAATATGTCTTAAATATCTCGTTTACATCATTGCAATTAGTTTAATTTGAGTTTTCATAGAATCTGTCCATTTTAAGTAAAATCTGCTTATTATTGTAGCTTAATAACTAGTTCTTATTTCTATAAGTTCTTTGCTTATTTGTCTTTCATTACTATAGTTCTTAATCTGTTTTAACAAATCAATGCTTATTATGATCTGTTTTAGTTTAAAAATGGATTGTAAAGTTTTAAAGGGGTGTTTGGGTTAAGTATTTTTAATATAAGAAATCATGTTAATGCTGTTTTTAGGTACTCAAATCAGTTTTAATAAGCTTTAATTAAGTCTAAATGATAGTTTTAATAAGTTTTAGAAAAGTTTTGTTAAGTTTAAAAGTTTGTTTAATCAAAAGTCCAAGTCTGCTAGTGTAAAAGTTCTTTAAAACTGTTTATTGGTTTAATTACTTAAAAGTCTATTTGACATGTGGATTTTGTGTTCAAATTTGATTTTTAATCCAACAATGTGCATCTGATTTGATTCATAAGACTTTAGAAAAACCTTTTTGAGTCTTTTGATAAAAAACAGTCAAGTCTTGGTGATTTAAAAAATGTTCTTAAAAGTCTAGATTTTGCAGATCATTTGTGGTCAATCCCTAGCTTCACTTTGGTTGATTTTAGTTATTGTAGTCTGTTTTACATCTATTTCTAGTTTTTAGTTGGTAAAAATAAGTAGTTTTAGTCTTTCTTTTTCACTTGTCTGATTTAGCTTATTTCCTTAGCTAATTAGCTTAATTCCTGCTTATATGAGTCATTTGAGTTTAGTATTTAATCTGTTTTCAATTTTTAGCTTTTTCTGAGTGCTTAATAGCTCTAAATCTTAGCTTAAAATAGTGTCAAAGTCCTTAAATAGCCTTTTTGAAGTCAACTGTCTTAATGTTTTTTGTTGTTTTAAAGCTTATTTTGTTTGCTTATTTCAAGTCTTTAGTGCTTATTAGGTCTAGCTTTAGGTCTGTTTTTTATCTTATTAGTTTTCTAGTTGCTTATTGAGTCCAAAAAGCCAAACAGTTTTAGCTTAATATCAAATAGTCTAAACTAGAAACTGTTACCTCTTACTTATCTTTTTTCTAGCTTATTATTAAGTTCTGGTATTAAGTCTTTTATTAAAGTAGCTTATTTTTGTCTTATCTTTAGTTGTTTTAAAAAGAAAATAAAAAAAATATTTTTACAAAAAGGTAGGTCACATGACTCGAACCTGTGACCTCCCCCACACCACACACACGTCTTACCATCCCGCCCTTGGGTCTTTTTTAGTTTTACTTTGCAACATTTAATCAAATCGACACGTTTTACAATGCGTTGACACAATCCGATCAAGATTCGCTAAATGCAGCCGCCGGTGGTAATCTTTTGAACCGTACTCCTCGCGAGTCTTTGACTATTATCAAGAATAAGTCAAAAGTTCTCACTTCAAAAAACAAACCGGTTGTTTCAAAAGCAAGTGCTACTACTTCTTCTTCTCTCGCTTATCTATCGAAGATTACCGCTCTTACTGATGTCGTTAAGGCTATGCTTCTTCAAAACAAGACCCCTTCACCAGCTCCCGTTAAAGCTATAGAAGAAATTTGTGTTACTTGTGGTGGACTGCATCCTTACTATGAGTGTCTTGCTACCGATGGCAACACTTTTAATGCTTCTGCAGCCACAAAGGCCAACAATCAAGGAGGTCCTGGATACCGTCCTCAAAGAGAACTAATTATCGTACTAGCAATCAAATGAGACCACCCGGTTTTCCTTAACCGGACGTGCAAAACAATCAAAACCGGTACAATCAGAATCAAGGATACAATTAGAATCATTTCAATCAAGGAAATCAGAATTATCAAGCTTCGCTTAATCAAACTTAAGTTGGACCTTTAAATGATATTTCGAACTACATGAAGACTAATGATGTTAATATGAGAGCCATGCAAAATCAAATAAACAATATGAAGGCAGAATTTAAGAATGAAGTCCAGACTACGATGAGAAATCAGAGCAATGAGTTAAAGAATGATATAAAGAACATGATGAGTAGTTTTTTTCAAATGAATAGTCTCTCGGGTTCGGGATCACTCCCTAGTAATACCGTTGCTAACCCGAGAGGTGACTTGAAATCTATAACTACCCAAAGTGGTGTTTCTTATGATGGGCCTACGATTCCACCTACTTCTTCTCCTCTTCCGAAGGAAGTGGAACGTGAACCAGAGGCGACAAAGGACAAGGTGAAAATTACAAACTTAGGAACAACCGCACACGTCCAACATTTGGTTGTCTTAGTTCCTATTTTAGAGCCCGATGTTGCTCCAAAGCCTAATCCTAAACCGTCGATACCTTATCCTTTAAGGCTTAACGACCAAAAGCTCTGTAAGAAAGCTAATAATCAAATGTTGAAGTTCCTTCAAATCTTTCAAAAATTACATTTCGACCTTAGCTTTGCGGATGCTCTTCTTCACATACCTAAGTTTGATTCTACGTTTAAGAGTCTCCTTAGTAATAAGGAGAAATTATTCGAATTGGCAAATACTCTATTAAATGAGAATTGTTCGGCAGTGCTCCTTAAAAAGTTGCTCGAAAAACTTGGAGACCCCGGCAGATATCTCATACCATGTGATTTTCACAGGCTTAAGTCATGCATGGCCCTAGCCGATCTAGGTGCTAGCATTAACTTAATGCCTCTTTCTATATGGAAGGAACTATCTCTTCCTGATCTTACTCCTACTCGCATGACCCTCGAGCTAGCTACTCAGACTGTTGCTTATCCAGCCGGTATAGCCGAGGATGTCTGTGTGCAAGTGGGTAAGTTCACATTCCCAGCTGACTTTGTTGTTGTCGACTATGATGTCGATCCTCGTATTCCCTATATTTTAGGGAGACCCTTCCTAAGGACGGCTTGTGCTTTAGTCGATGTATATGGAGAAGAGCTTATTTTGAGAAACGGTGATGAAAATTTGATCTTTCATGCTGATAGCACTTTAAAACATCCTCATAAGCATGGCAAAGAGTCAATTAACATAATTAATTTCATTGAAATCACATGCGAGGATCGTTTCCCTAAAGTGTTAAAATTAAAGAAATCAAATCATTCCTCGAGTGGCAGTACCACTCCTTATTCTGATTATTCTCTTCCGGATTATGATGCATTCTTTTTTGATGATGATGATATTGAAGAGAAGAGTAGTGGCAGTACCACTACTCATTCTAATTTTTCTCTCCCTAAATATGATTCGTTTATCTTTGATCTTTTGATTGATCAGTTTCCTCCTGCCGATAGGAGTGCTTTTTATCATGAGGAGTTCGCCGATGAACTCGCTCTTCTTGACCCATTTCCACTGGGAAATAAGGATGATGATTTTGATCCTGAAGCTGATCTTAGAAAAATTATATATTTATTTAACCAAGACCAATCGACTGAGTCTTCGCCTAAATCTGATATTGAGATTATTGATCCCATTCTCGAGAGGTTCACCGACGAACCTGCCCTCGTTTACTCGCTTCCACCAGGAGAAGACGATGATGAAGATGATGATCTTTTTGACCTTAAATCTGATAATGATGAATGGAAAAAGTTTTTGTATGGTGACTCTTATAAGGACATCGATCGCGAGAACTCTTTCCTTGCTGTTGATGAGTCATTTTTGCTTGACACACCACCTCCCGGTTCTAAGCTCGTCAGCTTAGAGGAGGTGGAGAATTTTGACCCCTCCCTTTCCCTGATTCGGTCAAAAATGATGACGGGGATGACAGATATTCATTCTTTAAAGCTTAATGAGGATGAGTATTTTGACCCATGAGGTGGTGAGATCGATGCAAATATTCCTTTGGATTTTGAGGACGATTATTATAACTCGGAAGGCGACATAATCTATCTTGAGAGTTTGCTTAATAATGACATTATCCCTTATCTTCCTCCTGAGGTGTTTGTAGATCATGACCCAAAAAGCTTAAATGATGAACCTAATATTGATGATTTAAAGATTAAGGAAAATGTGAGGTTTACCTTTGAGGATCGCCATTATCTTTCCATCACACTTATTATCAAAATCTTTTTTTCTTTTCTTACCTATCATGTGAATTATCTTCTTCTTCTCTCCTCGAGGAGTGAGGACACCATTTTTGACCCCGACATCTTCGCTTATAGTTTCTATTCCTTATAGCTGGTGGAATATGAAAATCCGATGATGATTTTTCCATTCTTCTGTTTCGTCCCCATGGACCACTAAATTCGGGGTCGAGTCAGGCTCGTAACTCGGCTAACAAAAAAAAGCGCTTCTTGGGAGGCAACTCGTGTTTTCTATCTTCTTTTTCTATTTTCTAATAAGTGTGACGTGAGGAGGATCGCCTCTTCCTTTCTCGTGTTTTGTGGCTTGTGTTTTATGTTCAGGATTGCCCCTTTCTCTAAAATCGCCCGGTCGATGACCCATCTTCTAGAAAAAGACACCCCGTTCATCTTCTCAAAGCGTTTGAAATTCTTACGAAGAAATTAACAAAAGCTCCAATTTTAGTTGCCTCCGATTGGGACCTACCATTTGAAATCATGTGTGATGCTAGTGATTTTGAGGTAGGTGCAGTCCTGGGGCAACGTAAGACCAAACATTTTCAACCGATACACTATGTGAGCAAGACTATGACCAATGCTCAAGCTCATTACACTACCACGGAGAAAGAATTATTAGACGTGGTGTATGCTTCAGAAAATTCCGGGTCCTATTTGTTTGTCAAAAACCTTGATGATTACGGACCACTCGGCTCTCAAATATATTCTTGCTAAGAAATATGCTAAACCGAGATTGCTCCGATGGATTCTCCTACTCTAAGAATTTGATGTCATTATTTGTGGTAAAAAAAAGGACCGGAGAATCTCACGGCCGACCACTTATCAAGATTAGAAAATCCTCATCAAGGTTATCTCGAGAAAAAAGAAATTAATGAAACATTTCCTCTCGAGACCCTCGGAATGATATCTTTTCATGGTACCCCATGGTTTGGCGACATTGCAAATTACCATGCGGGGAATTTTATAGTGAAAGGGATGTCATCCCAACAAAAGAAAAAATTCTTTAAGGATGTTAAGCATTATTTTTGGGACGACCCCTACTTGTTTAGAATTTGTGCGGATCAAGTGATTAGACGATGTGTTTACGGCCAAGAAGCCGTTGATATCCTCACGGCTTGCCATAATAGACCCACCGGGGGACATCATGGTGTGAACTACACTGCTAAGAAAGCCTTTGATTTCGGTTTCTAGTGGCCAACGATTTATCGCGATGCCCATAACATGGTGAATTCATGTGACTCATGTCAACGTCAAGGCAAAATCTCGCAAAAGGACAAAATGCCCCCAAAATGCAATTCAAGTATGCGAGATCTTTGACGTATGAGGCATCGAATTTATGGGCCCGTTCCCGTCTTCTTGAGGGAACAAGTACATTCTCATAGCCGTTGACTACTTGTCTAAATGGGTTGAAGCTAAAGCGCTCCCCACTTGTCGTAAAAATTTTAAAATCTCTCTTTGCCCGATTTGGAACTCCTCATGCTATAATTAGGGATTGTGGTACTTACTTTTGCAATAACCAATTCGCAAAGGTCATGCTTAAGTATGGAGTTACCCACCATCTTTCCTAACAGTATCATCCCAAAGAGAGGACAAGTGGAGGTTTCAAATCGTGGTTTGAAACGTATCTTGGAAAGGACCGTAGGAGAAAATCGAGCTTCATGGTCCGATAAATTAGATGATGCTTTATGGGCCTTCCGTACCGCATTTAAAACACCCATTGAGTGCACTCCTTATAAGCTTGTGTACGGAAAGGCTTGTCATCTTCCTATCGAACTTGAACACAAGGCCTATTGGGCCTTAAAGCATTGCAATTTTGATCTCAAGTCTGCGGGTGATCACCGGAAAGTTCAAATGAATGAATTAAATGAACTTCAGGATCAAGCCTACGAGAACTCTTTAATCTACAAAGAGAAAACGAAGAAGATTCATGAATCCAAGATTAAAAACTGCGTTTTTAACGTTGGTGATCGAGTTCTTCTCTTCAATTCTCGATTAAAGATTTTCTCGGGCAAGCTCAAAACCCGTTGGACCAGACCGTTCACCGTTACTCAAGTTTTCCCTTATGGTACCGTCGAGTTATCTCAAACCGACGGACCAAACTTCAAGGTGAACGGTCATAACTCAAACATTATTTTGGAGGGGACATACCACCTATAGTTGTCCCAGATCTCCAAACCTTCCCTACGGACCACTAAATTTAGGGTCGAGTCAGGCTCGTGACTCGGTTAACAAAAACAAGCGCTTCTCGGGAGGCAACCCATGTTTCTCTCTTCTTTTTCTATTTTCTAATAAGTGTGATGTGAGGAGGCTCGCCTCTTCCTTTCTCATGTTTCGTGGCTTGTGTTTTATGTTTAGGATTGCCACGGATTATGAAGACTCTCGTGCTCGTGGTTTTGTCCATCGTTCACTCGAGCTTCAATCCTTAGCATGCTTATATATGGGAATCTGATATCCTAGATCTTATTGACTAATGTTTATCTATTAGCATAATTAATAAACGGCTTTAGATTTACGTAGAGACCCTTTAAACATTAAGGACAATGTTTAGTTCTAGTATGGGGGTATCTATCGATTTGATCTTACTTGCATTTGCCTTGTCTTCACGTAACCCCGTTTTGCCACCAAAATATCAAAAATATGTGATTTTATACCAAAAATAAAAAAATTCAAAAAAATAAAATAAGTGTTTTGACACGAATTTTTGACTTTCCGATGGTAAGAACAAGAATAAATTCTTGACTTGATCGAGCATTGTTGCGCTATAGCTTGCCCCTTACTTATTTTATTTAAAGCTTTTGCTGTCTTTTTTATCTTGTTGCTTTAAAGTGATTTATAGCTTTAAAGCCAAGAGTTTGCTAGTGTCCTTTTTGGACTTTTAATATGCAAAACTTGTTTTATTAGACTAAGCATTCGCGGATTCTTTTTTAAAGAATCTTAAAATTTGCGTAGAACGAAAAAAATGATAGAGTTTAATATAAGTTAGATGCTAAGCGGTGGTGTAGTTGGATTCTGTGAGCTATAGAGGTTATTGTGCTTTTCAGCTCATCTACTAGTTAATAATGTTATATAATTGTTAAATAAATAAAGTTACTTTGGTTTTTGTGATTCTTAGTTTAAATCCATTCGTAGAGATTCCTTCTGGTGAAAGTAAGGTACACATCGAGGTTTTGTCAGTGTTGTAGGAAAATAGGCTACCGATTCCTGACGGCTCGTTACCGTTGTCTAGGTAGTTAAAAGAGTACAGGACTTGAAATTTGGCTATAATAATTATAATTATGTAAAAAACCGAAGCCGAAATAAGACCACTGGACCATGGTCGGCTCGCATACCGATGTGGCAGTCATTTAAAGGGTGGAGGTAATAATAATAATAAATCTGAGACTAATAAAAGTTTACTAGACCATGGTCGGCTCGCATACCGATGTGGCAGTTTTCAAAAAGGTCGAGGATCTCCTAGTTGAAATAAGACTCTTGGACCATGGTCGGCTCGCATACCGATGTGGCAGTTGTTTAAAGGACCGACGGATTAAAATGTAGCAATAATAATAATAAGAATAAAGCCAAATTTTGACTCCGGGGTTATCTAAATAAAGCTTCCGTCTCTGGACTGGTAGTTGAGTTGTTTCGGATGAAATAAAAAGGATAACCCCTAAATCATGCGAAATTAGAACCTTAATGTGGACCTTATTCTCACCATATCATCTCTTTAGGAAATGATTTCAAACTAATTATGGTCTAAACCAGGTTTACTTTATAAAAATAAGGCCATAATTTATTAGTCACCAATAATAAAAATAAAATTCTTAGAGAATTTAGGAATAAGGGAGCGAAAAGTAGCTATGCGTACACAATTTACATTTATGAGTAGTTTTAGCATCTTAACTTGTATTTAACAATGATTTCTTTTTTAATCTTGGTTTAGGGCGGGTGAAAAATCAAAGACGATGAATTTAACATTTTGGACACTATTTAAAAGTGTTTCTTGTTCCGTGATCCTAAAAGTTATGATTATATAATGAAAGTCAAACATGTTATAATTTTCTATTTAAAAAAATATGTATACGTAAAAGAAATGGTAAAACGGGGAGTTTCAAAACTAGTAATTTCTTAATTCCCTTAGATGAACACTTAGCTACTTTTGAGGTAATTAGTCTACGATGTTGAAATTTTTAGTTTTCTATGTGTATTTATGACATTGCGTAAGGACACGACAATAACGTAATATGGGGGATTTTTTATATGTGTTTAATCACATATCAATTTTCTTTATTAAAACGAGCTTAAATGACCAAAAATGCATGAAAAATACATTGTATATGTGTGTTTTGTTAATTGTATTATGCAGGTAACGGATATATCAAAAATGGATAAAAACAAAGCTAAAAAGGACAAAACCGAGCACGAGATTGGAAGAGTGTGGGAAAACGAAGCCGAAAGGCGTATTCATTTTTAATGGGCCAACCCGTACCCGTTTCGTGGGCCGGGTCAGCCCATTAACTCTTGAATGACAAAAATCCTTATCCATAGACCTAAGCCTAAATCCTAGTCCAAATTAAGTCCAATTCCAAATTCAGTCTAAACCCGACCCAAGTTATAATAAATAAACCCAAGCCCAAATCCATACCCAAGGTCCAAGTCAAAACAATAAAAATACGGGTCAAACTTACTGTAGATCTTTCCTCCTACTTCAATTCACTATGACGATTAACAGGGTAAATTCCAATCACTCCACATACTCGAATCCCTTCTAGAAAGCCAACATGGCAAGGTATTACATCACTCCCTGACACGCTGGCAATCTCGTGGTAATTCATTGGATGAGAAGACGTGGAGGGGATCCAAGGGCTCAAAATGAATGGATAGAAGTCTGTTAAGATTGAAGGCTAGGGTATTTTTTCTTTTTTTTTTTTTTTTTTTTTTGTTTTTTTTTTTTTTTTGTTTTGTTTTTTTTTTTTAAGCCAAAAGATATTAAATAAGCCCAAATTCATTTCCAAGTCAAAGATATAATAAAACTCGGTCAAATGTTATTGTACATCTTCTTTCCCTGCTTTTACACTGCAACAATTAACATAGGGTAAAATCCTTCCCTCCACATGCAACATCCTTTCTAAAAGGCCAACATGGCAAGTATGACATCAATTTATGACACCTTGGCAATCTTAAGGTGTCCTATTGGCTAATAAGACGTAGAGGCAATCTAAGGGCTCTAAATGGACGAATTAAGGATTGGTTATGAATCAAGGGCTATGATTGGATGTATAGGACGCTCCTCCTCACCTAGAAGCTTCTTTTATGTGCTATAAATAGAGGCTCATTCACACAGATGGAGATATCTAGTTTTTTAGTGTGTTTTTAGCTTAAATTTCAGCTTATTGTATTTTTTACTTATTGTATTTCTCTTTTAAAGCTTGAAAACCTTTTATCATTAATAAAATTCAGTTTCCTTTAATTGTGTTCAATTTATGTGTTTTTACTTTTATGCAATATTATTAAAATGTATTTGGATTTTACTTAAATAAGCTTAATAAGCTCTTAATTTCCTTATAAGCTAATTCTTATTCAGTTAAGCTCTCTAATAACTTAACTGAATAAGTTGTTCCACTTACATTACCTTACAAAGTCATTAAATGCTTAAATTGGATGATAAGCCAGAAATGGATGGGCTTATGGACTTTACCAGCTTATAAAAATAAGCTGGAGCTTATAGATTAAGCTCTAAAGAGCATTTTAAGTCCTTGTTTAGAGCAAAGGACAAGGTTAGTTTACTTTTACCATTCTAGTTTAAAATCTTATTATGGTTATTAATCTGCTTATTGTGTGCTTATTATAGTTTAAATGTGCTTATTTAGTCTTATTATAGCTTAATATGTCTTAAATATCTAGTTTACATCATTGCAATTAGTTTAATTTGAGTTTTCATAGAATCTGTCCATTTTAAGTAAAATTTGCTTATTAGTGTAGCTTAATAACTAGTGCTTATTTCTATAAGTTCTTTGCTTATTTGTCTTTCATTACTATAGTTCTTAATCTGTTTTAACAAATCAATGCTTATTATGATCTATTTAAGTTTAAAAATGGATTTTAAAGTTTTAAAGGGGTATTTGGGTTAAGCATTTTTAATATAAGAAGTCATGTTAATGCTGTTTTTAGGTACTCAAATCAATTTTAATAAGCTTTAATTAAGTCTAAATGATAGTTTTAATAAGTTTTAGATATGTTTTGTTAAGTTTAAAAGTTTGTTTAATCAAAAGTCCAAGTCTGCTAGTGTAAAAGTTCTTTAAAACTACTTATTGGTTTGATTTCTTAAAAGTCTATTTGACATGTGGATTTTGTGTTCAGATTTGGTTTTTAATGCAACAATGTGCATATGATTTGAGTCATAAGACTCTGGAAAAACCTTTTTGAGTCTTTTGATCAAAAACAGTCAAGTATTGGTGATTTAAGAAATGTTCTTAAAAGTCTAGATTTTGCAGATAATTTGTAGTCAATCCCTAGCTTAACTTTGGTTTATTTTAGTTATTGTAGTCTGTTTTACATCTGTTTCTAGTTTTTAGTTGGTAAAAATTCTTTTTAAGTCTAAACATAAGGCAGCATCGATGTATCAAGCTACTCAGTGATTATGATTGTGATATATGTTATCACCCTAGAAAGGTAAACGTTGTAGTAGATGCTTTAAGCCAGAAGGAATGGATGAAGCCACTACGAGTTCAAGCCTTGGTCATGATAATAAACTCAAACCTTCCATCTTAGATTCTGGATGCACAAGTTAAAGCAATCAAGGAAGAGAATATTAAGGATGAAAACCTTCGTGGTATGGACAAGGAGTTCGAGACTCGTCTAGATGGAACTCGCTTTTTCATGAACAGGAGTTGGTTACCACACTTTGGTGGACTAAGGGATTTAATCATGCATGAGTCGCATAAATCTAAATATTCCATCCATCTTAGATCCGATACGATGTATCATGATCTCAAGAAGCTATACGAGTGGTGATATGTGTTTAATCACATATCAATTTTCTTTATTAAAACGAGCTTAAATGACAAAAAATGCATGAAAAATACATTGTATATGTGTGTTTTGTTAATTGTATTGTGCACGTAACGGGTATATAAAAAATGGACAAAATGAAGCCAAAAAGGACAAAACCGAGCATGAGATTAGAAGAGCGTGAGAAAACAAAGCCGAGGATATTTTTCATCTTTGATGGGCCAACCCGTACCCGTTTAATGGGCCAAGTCAGCCCATAAAGATTTATACTATACAAAATATTAGCCTAATATAAATCCTATTCAAATCCATGTCCAAAACAGCCCAAGCCAAAAGATTTTAAATAAGCCCAAATTTATTTCCAAGTCAAAGATATAATAAAACTCGGTCAAATGTTACTGTACATCTTCTTTTCCCGCTTTTACAGTGCAACAATTAACACAGGGTAAAATCCTTCCCTCCACACGCTCCATCCTTTCTAGAAGGTTAATGTGGCAAGTATGACATCAATTTCTGACACCTTGGCAATCTCAAGGTGTCCTATTAGCTAATGAGACGTGGAGGTAATCTAAGGGCTCTAAATGGACGAATTAAGGATTATTTATGAATCAAGGGCTGTGATTAGATGTATAGGACGCTCCTCCTTACCTAGAAGCTTCTCTCATGTGCTATAAATAGAGGCTCATTCACACAGATGGAGATATCTAGTTTTTAGTGTGTTTTTAGCTTAAATTTTAGCATATTGTATTTTTACTTATTGTATTTATCTTTTAAAGCTTGTAAACCTTTTATCATTAATAAAATTTAGTTTCCTTTAATTGTGTTGAATTTATGTGTTTTTACTTTTATGCAATATTATTAAAATGTATTTGGATTTTACTTAAATAAGCTTAATAAGCTCTTAATTTCCTTATAAGCTAATTCTTATTCAGTTATGCTCTCTAATAGCTTAACTAAATAAGCTGTTCCAAAGTAGTTTTAGTCTTTCTTTTTCACTTGTCTGATTTAGCTTATTTCCTTAGCTAATTAGCTTAATTCCAGCTTATATGAGTCATTTGAGTTTAGTATTTAATCTGTTTTCAATTTTTAGCTTTTTCTGAGTGCTTAATAGCTCTAAATCTTAGCTTAAAATGGTGTTAAAGTCCTTAAATAGCCTTTTTGAAGTCAACTGTCTTAATGCTTTTTGTTGTTTTTAAGCTTGTTTTGTTTGCTTATTTCAAGTCTTTAGTGTTTATTAGGTCTAGCTTTAGGTCTGTTTTTAGCTTATTAGTTTTCTAGTTGCTTATTGAGTCCAAAAAGCTAAACAGTTTTAGCTTAGTATCAAATAGTCTAAACTAGAAACTGTTACCTTTTAATTATCTTTTTTCTAGATTATTATTAAGTTCTGGTATTAAATCTTTTATTAAAGTTGCTTATTTTTGTCTTATCTTTAGCTGTTTCAAAAAGAAAATAAAAAATTGTTTTTACAAAAAGGTAGGTCACAAGACTCAAACCTGTGACCTCCCCCACACCACACACACGTCTTACCATCCTGCCCTTCGGTCTTTTTTAGTTTTACTTTGCAACATTTATTACTTATACTCTTTTAACTTTTAGCTTATTTTAGCTTAATGATTTTTCCCAGCTTATTAGTGATAGCTTTTTGATCCGTTTTACTTTATAAACCTCTGAAATAGTATCTAGTATTTTTATAAATTTTTATAAATTTTTAGGATTAAGTTTAGTATTTTTAGTTTAATTTTTAGTATTATTTAGTTTTAAAAATAGTTTTAAATAATTTTAAAATATTTTCTGTCATTTAAAAATTAGTTTAATACATTTTAGTTTAAGAAATTTGCATTTTGAGTTTTTAGAGTTTTAATTTGTCATTTTTAGTTAATTAGTTAGTAAAGTTTAGTTATTAATTAGTTTTTAATTGTTTTTTAATGTCGTTAGATTTTTAAATTACCTTAATTCCTAGAATAGCGTGCCTTTATATGCTTTCCCTTTGCGTTATTAGTTTTAGAATCCAAAATCCAAAATATCGAATATTCAAGCACGCGATCACGAACCAAAACAAGATTTTCAATATTCGCGCTTCGTTGGGAAAACAACTCAGGAACGATTTGAACTTTATCCTTTCCTAAGGGTAATTTTCTCATCAATACTTTCCGAAAATATATCTTATTAGTAATTAGCTTATTACTCTTTCACAAGAGTGATTTGCCGATTTGCTTTTAATATATATATACTATTAAAAGAGAATCAGGTGGCCTAACGGGAAGGTAGACATTGCCACGTATGTTAGCAAGTGTTTAACATGCTTGAAGGTTAAAGCCGAGTATCAAAAGCCATCTGGTTTACTGGTACAACCTGAGATATCCCAGTAGAAATGGGAAAGAATAACAATAGACTTTATTACAAAGCTACCAAAGACGTCAAACGGTTATGATACCATTTAGGTGATCGTTGATCGTCTCACTAAGTCCGCACATTTCCTACCGATTAAGGAGACCGATAAAATGGAGAGGCTGATAAGATTGTACTTGAAGGAAATAGTCTCAAGGCATTGAGTGCCGATGATGATTATCTAGGACCGAGATAGCCGATTTACATCTAGATTTTGGCAGTCGCTCCAAAGAGCTTTGGGAACTCGTCTAAACATGAGCACTGCATACCATCCGTAGACCGATGGGCAAAGTGAAAGGACCATCCAAACATTGGAAGACATGTTACGCGAATGCGTGATTAATTTCGGTAATGGTTAGGATAACCATTTACCATTAGCTGAATTATTTTACAATAACAGTTACAACTCCAGCATTAAGGTTGTACCATTTGAGGCACTATACGGAAGGAAGTGTCGATCACCTGTCTACTGGACCAAGGTTGGAGATAGCCAACTCACTGGTCCAGAAATCATTCATGAACCACCCAGAAGATCGTCCAGATTTGAAGCAGATTGCAAGCTGCTTGTGACCGATAGAAGAGTTATGCCGATGTGAGGCATAAACCTATCGAACTTCAGGTTAGGGATAAGGTCATGTCTAAAGTTTTGCCATGGAAGGGCGTGATTCATTTTGGAAAACAAGAAAAGTTGAACCTGAGGTATATCAGACCATTTAAGGTTTTAGCTTAGGTTGGACCTGTAGCTTACCGACTTAAGCTTCCACAAGAACTAAACGGTGTACACAGCACATTTCACGTCTCTAATCTTAATAAGTGCTTGTTAGATGCATCACCCGTAATTCCATTGGAGGAGATCCAAGTGGATGATAAACTGCATTTTATCAAGGAACCGGTGGAAATTATAGACCAGGAAATCAAACAACTAAAAAGAAGATGCACACCGATCAACAAGGTTTAATGGAATTCTAAGAGAGGTCATGAATTCACTTTAAACCGTGAAGACCAATTTCACGACAAATACCCTCACCTTTTTCCAGAATCCTTACCACCGGATACCAGAAACTAAACTTCAGGACGAAATTCTTTTAACAAGGGAAGACTGTGACAACCCAAAATTTAAAGTTTACTTTTACTTAAAAACTTGAACAATTTACTTTGAATAAGTACGTACTTGCTTTAACATATAACCGGAGTGGTTATCTCGCGTACTACCAAAAGCAACTTTGAACGTATCTCGACTTTAGATTAAGTTTAATCTACATGAATTTAGTACATTATCATACTCGTGAACACATTCTACAAGTCATATGCATTTAATTTTATAACTTTTATGTAAGTTATTTAAACTTGCATGATTTTGCATGCATGCATATACTAATTACCCAACACTTCACCACCTTTCGTATACTTACATAACTACACCTTATACTTTCAAAAACTGCATAAAACCCCTAGCCTTTTAGAAATCAGCTTATATATAAGGTAATACAACAAAATGGTTTTCAAGCTTATAAACACAACACATCCATTTTAGTTAAACACCACATGTGCATAGTAACCAAGAATTATTTCTCAAACTCTTACCCCTTTCTTTCCCCCTCTTTAGGTCGACCCCAAGCCCTTCCAAAGTCCCAAAATATGCTTGCTTAAATTGTATTTACATAATCATGTGATGTTAAGTTTGACCATTCGACCTTCCTTAATTACTTCTTATATAAACCATACACCTAACATAACCTCATTCACCACATTTCAAACTCACATTTCTCTTCTTTCTCTCTATCATTATCGGCAAGAAAGTGAAGAAAAACAAGGGTTTTGCAAGTATTTGGTTAAATGGTTACATAAAAACTAGGGTTTATACTTCTAAACTAGGGTTTAATAAGTGTTATTGGGTAATTTGTGCACTCCTAATCATCTAAATCATCATCATCTCTTTGTAAGCATCTCATAATATTTATTTTATTCATTATAATCATTTTATGCTTGTTTTCATATCACCACTATATACTTGTTGTGTAAAAACTTGAATTAAACTTGTTTATGAAAACCCTAATTTAAGCAGAATTTTATATCAACTTGTACACATAAGATCACCACTTTAAAAAATACGTATCACACATTTCCTAGACTCACAACTTTGTACTATGTCTTAGGAAGTTCCAATATGAATTTCATGAATTTAGGTAATTTATTTTTATATTTTAGAATTTTGTGCAAGACAAAGTGTCCAAGATCTGCACACTGAACTTTAAACAAATTTTTGAGAACCTTAAGTGTAGTTTGGCATGTTGATCCTTTTGAACTTTTTGTAGATAAGACATAGAATTAAACTCAGCGAGTTGAATCAACACTATAGGATAAATATTGAAGGAGTTATGGTTAAAACAAAACTGGCAAAACTTTTTGTCCCGAAAATAGTTTGACCTTTGTGTATTGTAAGACACATTTAGACCCTTTAAACTCTAATTCATGTTGTAAGGTTTACATTTTTGGAAAGAAAACTCACAAATTTTCAACCTAGACTTTGAATGGACTTGTTTCAGCAGAAAATAAAAGAGTTATGATCCCGAGAATTAAGTGTAATTCTCGCCACAGAAAAACTGCTCAAATTTTCTAAGTTTAATTACTTAGTAAACTTGATTTAAATCATATTTTGAACTTGGTGAACATTAGACACAAGTATATATGGGTGATAAAAATATTTATAAAACTCCTATGCATTTAGTTCACTTCATGTTGTAAACCTAAAGTGTCTTATAATTTCTAGTTAGTTGATTAATGAAAAATGAAAAATACAAAAAAAAGATGTGTAGGAATAGGTGTATATATAAAAAATGGTAAAGACGGGGATTTTCAAAACTTATGAGTCTTTAACTTCCTCGATGAACACTTAGCTACTTTTCGAGGTTATTAGTCCAGGGTGATTGAGATTCTTACTTTCTAAATGCTTACTTCATAGCATTGCGTGAGGACATGGCAATACCTTAGTATAGGGGATTTTTGGTATGTGTTTAGTTACACATACCTTTTACCTTTAAAAACATGTTAAAATAACCAAAAACGGACTTAAAATACCAAAAATATGCTTGTTTTGCTAATTGTGTTGTGCAGGAACGGATATCTGAGAAAATGACGAACTACAAAGCCAAAACGACAAAACCGGACACGGAATGGAAAAGTGTGGTAAAGACAAAGTCAAGACAAAGCCCAAGTGTGAAAAAGTCAACCAAAGTCAACCCCGACAAATCCAAAGTCAAACCCGAAGCCATAAGTGAAGAAAAATAAGTTTAGGGGCCAAAATTGCCAAGTCCCTAACTTATTTAATGAAGGAAAAGAAGAAAATACTTGCAAGGGTTGAAACTGCCAACTCTCCAAAGAGATACCACAAGGGTTAATCCTGCCAAAACTTAAAACTATTAACCACCAAGGACGTGTGATGCAAAGTCCCTCATAACAATGAGGGACTAAACATGTCAAATCCCCAAACGTTTATAAACACATGGACTAAAATTGCAATAACATCTCTAACCATGGAGGGCCATTTATGACAAACCCTCAAACTTTACCCTGTGTTTTAAAAACACTGTACATCTCTTCCCCAATTCCCGCCAACATTACAACCCCACCTCTGTCACCTCCCCCCTCCTCGTTTACTGTTCATAAACCTCCAAAACCATCACTCTCCCTCACCCCACACCCACATGGGTCAATGTCCACGCTGGCAATCCCTAGTGCGACTATTGGCTATGGAAATCAAGGGCTTTGATTATTCGGATTGGTGAGCAAGCAAAGACCAAGGGCCAGGATTAGACTTGTGTTTACACACTCACAACAAGCACAAAGAGCTGTTTATGTCTCTACAAAGAAGCACACAAGTGAAGAGAGAAAAAAAAAGACAAAAGTCCAAACCCTAGCTCGTCTATATAAAAAGCTTGTAAGCCATTGTGGCAATGTGTGTAGTTTTTAGTACTCAATCTTAGTTTTTAACTTAGTTTTACTTTCTTGTACTTATAATTCTCTTTTTAAGATTAATGAAAATTTCGGCTTATGTTTTAATTTGTGTTCTAAAGTTTCCAAGTTCTTGTTTCTTTTAAGCTCACTTTTAAGCTCAATATAAGCCACTTTATAATCTGTTTTAACCTTTGATACCAGAAGTTAAGAAAAATTAAAAAGAAGAAAAAAGGGGGTTACTGTTTGATAGCAAATGGATGAATGGGCAAAAATGGATGGCTCATTGGGTTCTTAGTTAAGCTTATGAATGAGCCAAAACTTGATGGTCATTGGTTTGCTTAGTATAGCTTATTTTTAAGCTTGGGTGAGGATTTAGAGCATATTTAGGTTTCACATAATCCTGTTTTAAGCAAGACAAAGGTATACTTCTTTTAAAATTTTCAGCTTATGTTTAATGTAGCAACAGCTTTATTAGTGCTTATTCATAGTTATTCTTGTTTTTCTTACTATGTTTATGTCCATTTATGTTTGTTTAATGCTTTTATGCCATTGTCAAGTTCTTAAGTATAAACTGCCTAGATAGCTTGTTCCTGTGTTAGCTTATTAGTTTTTTTTTTGCTTATTTGCTTGTTCTTTTTACCATTTTAGTGCTTAACATGGCTTGTGTATTCTTGACTTTAAAATTTAGAGCTTCATTCGTTTATATAAAAGTTTTAAAATCCGGTTTAAGATATAAAGGGGTTGTTTGGGTTAAGCCCAAAAATGGGTCAAAATGGGCGCATGGTTTGGGTTGGTGTCACTTTGCCATCCTTGGTAAGTGCATTAAGCTCATTTAAGCCTGTTTTCTGTTTGTTATAAGCAAAACAGTGGTGTAGTTGTGGTGTAGTTTTAAGGTTAGTCTAGTTAGCGAAAAAAATTGTAAAGTCAAAAGTCACTTTACATCAGCTTATTTGATTAAGCTGTGTGTAAGTCCCTTTTTAACCTTTGTTTTGAATCCTTATTTGAGTGTTTAAACTAGATTTTTAAAAGTGTCTTTGTCATTTGTTTTCCCTAAGTAAATGCCAAAAAAAAAAAATTTGGTCATCTTTTAGTACAAAAGAAAATGCTCTTTTTCAAAAAGCAAAAATCAGCATGTTTAATTTGTTTTAGAGAATGGAATTTTGAATATAAGCTCTTTAAGACCCTTTTAAATTGTTTACTCTTTATTTTCATTTTTAGCCTTATTTTGACAGTTATTTTAAGCTTCGTCAAATTAAACCCATTTTTTTTGATACATTTCCCTGGTGCTAGTGGGGCTTATTTTCATGCCACTTTATTTAGCTTATTAGTTAGTGTTTACTCTTGCTATTGGCTTTCTTGGAAAGCCAATAGCTCTTTATTACATCCCTTTGTTTCAGACCTTAGGACCCCTTTTTGTTGCTTATTTTTAGCCCAAAATGAGTCCCTAGGCTTTCTGTCTTTCAGCATTTGGAACCCTTTGCTTATTTGAATTTTGGCTTATCTGTCGTTTTATCTAGCTTATTTGTATGCATAGGGCTCTTTTTTAGGTTAGGTTAGATAATCACTTTTCAGCTTATTTGTTCAAATGTTTTGCTTAAAGTCCAAAAAAAAGCCATTTAAGGAAAAGCCCACTTGGTGCCTTAAAAGCCCATTCAAGCTTGCTGTTGTTTTTAATAAGCCTTTTTTCAGCTTTATTTTTAGCTTTTTCTCAAAAAGTCGTAGTGATAAAAAATGATATGCTTCATCCTTGTGCTTAACAAGTTTGGTTAGAAAGTTTTTCTAAAAAAAAAAAAGAGGGAGGAGATAAGAGGGGAAACGTGGCAGTGAGCAAGACTCGAACCCGGGTCTCAACGTCCATACACCTTCTTTTATAACAAACTTTCTTACCGCATGTGCCCTTGGGTCTTTTCTGTGTTAGACCCTTGGGCACCTTGGTATTTTAAGGGTGTTTGACCCCTGTTAGCTATAAGCTCCGTTTTTTTAAGCTTATTTTCAGGTATTTATAAGACGTATTTCGGGTTTCTTATTTTTCTAGGATAGTTTTTAGGGTTTGTATTTTTAGGTAATTTTCTCAGAATTTTTTAAAAGTTGTTTAGTAATTTTTATAATTTAATTTCTCCCATACAAGTTTTAAAAATTCATAAAAAATACAAATATTATCAAAAAATTATTTTTCTTTTTTAGGAATTTTCTTTTAGTCATATTTTACGTAGAAAATAGAAAAACTTTCGTTGGGTTAATTTTGCAAACTTTTGATTTTTTAAAGAACGGGTCTCGGGCTAACGTTCTTGTATTGACTCGTTTTTGGGTCAACGACCTCCGTTTTTCAGTCTAGTTTTTTTTTTAAACTTCGTTATTTGTCATTTAGAATCTATTTTAGCTTTTAAATTTGTTTTTAGGGTTAATTTGCAAAATTTAGGTTTTTAACCCTCGTTTTTCGTTTGGCCCGTTTTAGGACTTTGATTTATTTTAGCTTTCACTTTTTTCAGGTTTTTCTCATCGTTTTGCTTGTTATTGATTAATTTGCTTTCTACTCTGCCATAATCATTAATCTCATTCAAAACTCCAATTTTCCGACTGTATCGATTCTCAAGCACAGCCTCGCTGTGGGTATAAACGATCCCCGGGAACATTCTATAATACTCTCAGTTTATTGATTGTTTTTAGATTATACTTATTATATATATTTGTATTATATATATTATATATATATAAAAAGTGTTAATTTAGAATCAATCAAGAAGCTTAATATCGGGGTGTTGCTAACGCTGCTGCTGAGACATCTTTAGTATGTAAAATTTTTCTTCGAGAACTAAACACACCACTACGGAGTGCTACTCTTGTGCTTTTGTGATCAATGTCAGTGTTGTCTATTTATCTGTTAAGCCAGGGCAAACAATATCGAAATAAACACATTAATATTGACATTCACTTTGTTGTGTGTTACGGTTGCTATGGGACACGTACGTGTTCTTATTGTTCCATCTCATTTATCCTAGTATGGGATATCTTCACCAAAAGGTCTTTCTTCGGCTTTATTTGAATATTTCGCACCAGTTTGGTGTTCGATTGCCTCTCGCTCAAACTCGCGGGGGACATTGTTAGTTGTATGTGTTAACATTTGCCCCTTTTGTGTCTGAATATTTCATTTTTAGTCCTTTGACTATTTGACTTGTTTGCCAGTTTATTCAGATATTATACGGTTTGTCGGTGAGAGATTTTTTTTGTTGAGAATTGGGGTAATTTATGGTTTATGTGAATAATAGTCCTTTTTAGAGGTTATTATTGTGTTATTTGCATTTCCGACGTGGTTGGACCCGTGAATTTTGAGAAAACTGCCGAAAGAAAAACAAGTCTCGGACCACGTCCGTTTAATGTCCAAATCGAGTTTTGAAGGGTTTAAAGTGTAAATATGCGTTATAAATACTCTAGGTTAATGGAAAAGGTACTTTTAAGGTGAATTAAAATGCTAATTAAACTTTGGGGGAATAATTTACGGTTAAGCTTTAACGAGAGTTTAGTGATCCCGACACAAAAACGGACATACATGGCCTAGTTCAGTCTCTTAGGAACAAGGATCGCCATTTTTTTTAGCTTAAAAATTTTCCCACTTGTACACATATTATTCCATTTTCCCCAACATACCAGTCATTCTCTCATTTTAGTGTTTCAAAAATCATACACACACTCATAAGTGTGTGTTGTGTGTGCGTGTGTTCGTCCGCCACCAACCACCACACAAAAATACACAACCATGGATTTTTCCAACTTGGATAAAGAACGTGATATTTCGGCGTTGTGATATGGTATTTGGTATATGCATTTAAAACCAACGTTTGGGTTGTCCAGTTCGTGTCGAAATCTACATTTTCGAAGATTTTCTTGTAAGTTTCCAAATTTAAATTTCGTTTGTCCTTTTGGGTTTATATTGATGAATAGATGTTAGTTGTACAAGTTGATCATTGTAAAAATCGATTTTCGGTAACGAAATGAATAAAAGGGTGCGTTTAAGGCTCGAATAAAAAGGAATAAGGACAAGGTTTTGTTAGTTTTGATATTGTGGTCGTGATAGTTGCGAAATATATATTGTTAGATAGCTTATTTTATATAATAGCTTGTATAGCTTAGTTTGTGGGTTTTTTCATGACTTATTTTGAGCTTATGTGCTCACGTCCTACTATAAAATCACAAGGGAATTGATTTTTATTACTTTAGTGATATGACGTATGTTCGTGGACAAATTTAATAGCTTATGGTAGTAACCAAATACTATACGTAGCTACTAGCTTATTTTTAAGCTTACGAACTTGATTTTTGAGCTCTTGGGCTCACGGCCCAATAAGCACAAATAAGCCGTGGCTTATTTGTTGGCTTATTGTGGTTCGGGTTATTTTATAGTATAAAAATAGACCTTAGTTTTTGGCTTGGATCGTATTTTGGACGTATAAATACCTTATTGGACCCTTGTTGGGCCTTAAAGCCCAATAAGCGATATTTAGTCGTTTTAAGAATTTTTGATGAACTTTTGAAAGTGAAATGTATTTACGAAGTGATATTGAGCGTTATTTTGAGAAAAATATTTTAGTAAACGTTAAAGATTGAGATTTTGAAATTTTGTCAAAAAAGTTTCGAAATGATGAAAAATGTTGAAATTAATGTTTAAAATCTTGGAAAATGTTATATAAACGTACGGGTCATGTCGAAATTTCGTAAAAAGTTTATACTTAGAAAGTTTTACTTAATAACATGATTTGGTTTTTAAATAATAAAATATTATTTTATTATTTTATTTATTTAATAAAATTCACTAAAAAACGAAATATATAATTTTTTTTGAAACTTCTCTAATATGTATATTATGAGTAAACGTTTCATTTTCAACCATATTATGATTATTTTATTAGGAACTAAAGGTACCGAATGGACTTATCGAGATATATTTATAATTATTTATTACAAATATTTACTTATATTACTTAGCTATTTTCTTTAAAAAGTATAAGTATGTATCGTTGGGATGTCGGATTGATAAGATATTTTATGATGAGGCGTCAACCATCACACCACTAAATTGTTATGGGTAATTGTACAACGCATCTAGCCTCTATGCATCAAACGTGAAGACTGTTTTGGAAATAAATGATTTAATGGGACATTAATTGGACTAGGTCGTGTGCGGACGTCGTTGCATTTGCTTGTATGATTGAGATTTGGTTGCTTAAGACTTGCTTGAGGTGAGTTCTCGTAGCCCCATTTTTCTACTATTTTTCCGTTGGGGGAAAATGATACTCAAATGTGTTTTGAACTGTTTTGAAATTTAACTTTGCTTAATGTGGTTTTGTTTTTGGGACAAGACATGTGCTTATGACTGTTATGTGAATATTATGTGCTGCATGATTATTTTGGATCGAAGGGGTAAGCCTATCTCACTATTTGTGTGGTTATTGGATCGGCTAGGTACGCCTACCCTAGTATGTGTGAGGCCATGCCCTAATCTAGTTCTCCAGCTGGTAGGCCTATTAGGTGCGTAAGTGACATATTTGCTACCGGACTAGCAGTGATGCTAGGATTGTTTGACTAGCGGGTAAGCTAGGTCGAGTTTTACATGATTAACGAGGATGCTAAGTCATGGATGCTTCATATATATTCACTGTCATATTGCACTATTGCCACTGTTTTGAGATATTGGCACAGTTTTTGGGTTTAAGGTCAAACCTACGAGCTCACCAACATTATTGTTAACGTTTTTGAGTATTATTTTCAGGTGAAGTGAAAGATGAATAGTTGGTGTTATGTGGTAGCAGGCTTAGGAGCATCCCGTGTGGATTTTTCGTGTGAAGCCTTACTTCTTTATTTGTTTGGCTATTTGTATTCGGAAGTTCTAGTTTAAGTTTGGATTTGGATCCCTCTGTGGGCATTTGAAATTTGTAAGAGATTTTGGATTTAGTTATGATTTGGGACATCACTCGAGGTTGTTCGAGGTGGATGGTCTTCGTAACACTTGAAGTTTATGCATTGTAGTTTTCTCTATATTGTATCTTGTGTTATGATTGATCATTATTTTGCATTCCCGAGTTTCCGCCATTGTCGGGGTGTGACAGATTGGTAATCAGAGCCCAGGTTATAGAGAACTAGGTGGATTGGCCTAGGCTATAACCTAAGATCCGTCATTTAGTTACGTATAGGATCTATGTGCTCGGTGTTCTGCTTTTGCTTGCTTTCGCGTGTTCATGGTTTTGTGCTTTAGTTATGTCAGTCATTAAGATGTGCGAGCTTAATACTGAGTACGACTGGGAAAGGATACGGATATAAATACGGTGGCCAACGTAGTTATAAAAGTATCACAACTTACTCATACTTGGTAATAATGTTCACACAAATTGATGTTGACACTATAAGGGGGTATTATGTGTATAATTATATATATAGTAAGATATTGTATATATATGTTAGTCTTCCTACCTACCTAACGTTGCCTATGTTTTCCCTTGTGTAAATAATGCCACCAAGGATGAAGACCCGAAGTGATGGCCGGCCTGTTGCCGAATCATGAGGAGGGGGAACGGGTGAACGGGTTGGTAGAGGTGGGAAGGGTAAAGGACCTAGGAGAGGTAATGATGAGAGTGTTGACGAATTGAATGGTCAAGGGAATGACCAGGGGGGAGCTAATGGGAATGCAGAGAGAGTCAATGAGGGTGTAGGAGGAGCACCCGACTTCTCGACGATCATTGCCCAACAATTGCAGAACCTCTTACCCGCCATTTTAGCTCAGGTTGGTAACCAAGGAAATGTTAGAAATCAGAATGGTAATGTGGTTAATGAGAATGTTCAGGGGAACGTTAGGAATGTGTTAGTGAATGGCAACCGAGTAGGTTGTTCATATAAGGAGTTCTTAGCCTGTAACCCTAAGGAATGTGATGGTAAGGGAGGTGTTGTAGTTCTTACCCGATGGATTAAGAAAATGGAGTCCGTGCTGGATATGAGTGGCTGTAGTATTGACCAAAAGGTGAAATACACTACTGGTTCAATTGTGGGTAAGGATTTAACGTGGTGGAACTCTCAGATACGCACGCTAAGCCAGAAAGTTGCTGTTAGTATGTCATGGAATGACTTTAAGCTTATGATGATAGAAGAGTTTTATCCTAGTCGGGGCTGGCCATGCTGCGTATACTGATAGGTTTCATGAGTTGGCTAGGTTAGTTCCACATTTGGTGACTCCAGAGAGTAGGAAGATCGAGAGATACGTGTATGGCCTTGCTCCACAGATCCGTAGGATGGTGGCACCAACAGCTAAAGACTATGCAGAAGGCTGTGCAAATTTCTGGTGCACTGACCGATGAGGCTGTTAGGAATGGATCAATTAAGAAGGTTGAGAAACGAGGAAATGTGGGGGAACCTAGCAAGGATAAGAATGGTAGGGATGATAATAAGAGGACTAGGACTGGAAATGCTTTTGCTACGACCGCAAACCCTGTAGGAAGAGAGAATACGAGTGCTTGGCCTAAGTGTACCACCTGCAACTCCTACCATGCACCCGGAGGGCCTTGTCACACGTGTTTCAACTATAACCGCCCAGGTCATCTTGCGAGGGATTGTAGAGTTGTGCCTAGGAATGTGAACCCGGTAAATGTAAGGAACCCAACACCTGCTCGTGGAGCATGCCACGAATGTGGTAGTACCGACCA
This sequence comes from Tanacetum coccineum, assembly GCA_026074375.1. Taxonomy (NCBI): domain Eukaryota; kingdom Viridiplantae; phylum Streptophyta; class Magnoliopsida; order Asterales; family Asteraceae; genus Tanacetum; species Tanacetum coccineum. The sequence goes on along the minus strand of BQNB010019549.1, from coordinate 38,334 downwards.
TTTCAGGCCAGCATGTCCTAGATTGAATAGAACACAAGGACCGGGAGGAAACCGTCCAAACCAAGTTGCTGCTAATAACGGGGGTCAGGGTCGTGGAAACCAAGGGAACCAAGCTAGGGGTAGGGCATTCATGTTAGGAGCAGATGAAGCTCGCCAGGATCCGAACATTATGACGGGTATGTTTACTTTGAACAATCATTTTGCCACTACCTTATTTGACTATGGTGCCGACTATAGTTTTGTTTCCACTACTTTTATACCTCTGTTAGGCATAGAGCCCAATGAATTAGGTTTCAGATATGAGATTGAGATAGCTAGCGGGTAGCTAATAGAGATTGGCAAGGTTATTAAGGGTTGCAAATTAGAAATCGAAGGTCATGTCTTTGACATCGATTTGATACCATTCGGGCATGGGAGTTTTGATGTGATTATAGGTATGGATTGGTTATCAAATCATAAGGCTGAAATAATTTGTCATGAGAAAGTAGTGAGGATACCACTACTAGATGGCAAAGTGCTTAGAGTCTTAGGAGAATGACCGGAAGAGAAAGCGAGATTTTGATGAGTGCTAAGGCTAGCGATAAGAAACAAAGAGAGATTGTTGTGGTTAGAGATTTTCCCGAGGTATTTCCGGATGATTTATCAGGATTGTCACCTCTCCGGGAAATTGAGTTCCGGATCGAGTTAATCCCTGGAGCTGTATCGATTGCAAAGTCTCCCTATCGTTTGCCACCTTCTGAATTGGAGGAGTTGTCGGGACAACTCAAGGAACTCCATGACAAAGGTTTCATTCGACCAAGCTCGTCGCCTTGGGGAGCACCGGTGTTGTTTGTAAAAAAAGAAGGATGGTTCTTTTAGGATGTGCATTGACTATAGAGAATTAAACAAATTGACTGTTAAGAATCATTATCCGCTTTCTAGGATTGATGATCTATTTGACCAACTGCAAGGATTGCAGTTTTTCTCAAAGATAGATCTTAGGTCTGGATACCATCAGCTGAGAGTGCATGAGGATGACATTCTAAAGACTGCGTTTAGAATTCGTTATGGACATTTCGAGTTCACAGTAATACCCTTTGGTCTGACTAACGCACCAGCGGTATTCATGGATTTGATGAACAGAGTTTGTAGGCCTTATCATGATAAGTTTGTGATAGTGTTTATCGACGATATCTTAATCTACTCTAAGACTCGGGAGGAGCATGTAGAACACTTAAGGTTAGTCTTGGAACTGCTCAAGAAAGAGAAACTGTATGCTAAGTTTTCTAAGTGTGAATTCTGGCTAAGAGAAGTACAGTTTCTTAGGCATGTGATAAATGGTAATGGGATTTATGTAGACCCTAGTAAGATCGAAGCTGTTAAGAATTGGAAAGCCCCTAGAACACCGTCTGAGGTTCGTTCGTTCTTAGGATTGGTTGGATATTACCGTAGGTTCATTGAGAAATTTTCTAAGATAGCTAAGTCTCTTACTATCTTGACTCAGAAGTGTAAGACTTTCGATTGGGGTGAGGAGCAGGAGAATGCATTTCAAACTTTAAAGGATAAGTTGTGTAATGCACCTGTTCTTGCTCTCCCCGATGGACCAAAATATTTTGTGGTATATTGTGATGCATCAGGCCCAGGATTAGGATGTGTGTTGATGAAAAGAGGTAAGGTGATAGCCTATGTGTCTAGGCATTTAAAAATTCATGAAAAGAATTATACGACCTATGATTTGGAATTGGGAGTAGTTGTGTTTGCCCTTAAGATTTGGAGACATTATCTGTATGGGACAAAGAGTGTCATTTATACAGATCATAAGAGTCTTCAGCATATCTTTAGTCAGAAAGAGTTGAATATGCGACAACGTCACTGGATAGAGTTGTTTAGTGATTATGACTGTGAGATTCGCTACCATCCTGGTAAGGCGAATGTGGTGGCTGATGCCTTAAGTAGGAAGGAAAGAGTAAAACCCAAGAGAGTTAGAGCTATGAATATGATCCTTTAGTCGAGTATCAAGGATAGGATACTGACGGCTCAGAAAGAGGTTGTGGATGAGTCTGCAGGATTGCAAAAAGGTTTGGATGAGATGATAGAACAGAGAAGTGATGGGACTTTGTACTACCTGGATGGAATATAGGTAATTTTGAAGGGTGATGTAAGGACCCTGATAATGGATGAAGCCCATAAGTCGAAGTACTATGTACACCCAGGAGCTGATAAGATATATTATGACCTTAGAGATAGGTATTGGTGGCCTGGTATGAAGAAGGACATAGCCGAGTATGTTAGTAAGTGTTTGACTTGTTTAAAGGTTAAGGCTAAGCATCAAAGGCCATCTGGCTTGCTCCAGCAACTTGAGATTCCCCCGTATGGAAATAGAAGGGAATAGCTATGGATTTTGTAACTAAGTTGCCTAGGACTAATAGTGGGCATGACACAATCTGGGTCATTGTAGACCGGTTGACTAAGTCTGCTCATTTTCTACCTATGCGTGAGGATTATAAGATTGATAGATTAGCTAGGTTATATTTGAATGAGATAGTTGCTAGACATGGTGTGCCGATCTCGATCATATCGGATCGTGATAGTCGTTTCACATCAAGGTTTTGGCAGTCAATGCAAGAGGCATTAGGAACCCGTATAGACATGAGTACGGCTTATCACCCTTAGACCGATGGTCAGAGTGAGCGTACTATTTAGACTTTGGAAGACATGCTTAGAGCGTGCGTCCTAGACTTCGGAGGAAGTTGGGATGTTCATCTTCCGTTGGTTGAGTTTTCATATAACAATAGTTATCATTCTAGTGTGAGATGTGCTCCGTTTGAGGCATTGTATGGTAGAAAGTGTCGTTCGCCAATTATGTGGGCTGAGGTTGGAGAAGGTCAGTTGATAGGACCTGAGTTAGTGCAAGAGACTAGTGAGAAGACATTCCACAGATTAAGGATAGACTTAAGGCTGCGCGTGATCGTTAGAAAAGTTATGCTGATAAGAGGAGGAAGCCTCTAGAGTTTAGTGTAGGTGACTGTTTTGCTCAAAGTGTCTCCTTGGGAAGGTGTGGTACGCTTTGGGAAGAAAGGGAAACTAGCACCTAGATTTGTTGGACCTTTTGAGATTATTGAAAAGGTAGGCCCCGTAGCCTACAAGTTAGATTTGCCTGAGGAATTAGATGGTGTTCATGACACGTTCCACGTGTCAAACCTTAAGAAGTGTTTTGCTGATCCAACACTGCAAGTGCCCTTGGATGAGATCCAAGTTGATGCCAAGTTAAATTTTATGGAAGGGCCTGTGGAAATTTTGGAAAGAGAGTTTAAGAAGTTGAAGCGTAGTAAAATTGTCATCGTCAAGGTTCGGTGGAATTTGAAACGTGGTCCTGAATTCACGTGAGAACGTGAAGATCAGATGAAATTGAAGTACCCGCATTTGTTTAGTGATGTTAGTAGCTGAATTTCAGGGTCGAAATTCTTTTAAGGGGGGTAGAATGTAACCTTTGCCCCTTTTGTGTTCTGAATATTTCATTTTTAGTCCTTTGACTATTTGACGTTTGCCAGTTTATTCAGATATTATACTGTGTTGACGGTGGTGATTTTGTTTAGAATTGTGGTAATTTATGGTTTATTGTGAATAATAGTCCTTTTTAGAGGTTATTATTGTGTTATTTGCATTCCGGGTGGTTGACTTGTTAATTTTGAGAAACTGCCAAAAAACGAGTCTCGACACGTTCGTTAATGTCCAAATAAGTTTTGAAGGGTTTAAAGTGTAAATATATCGTGTAAATACTCTAGGTTAATGGAAAAGTACTTTTAAGGTGAATAAAAATGCTAATTAACTTTGAGGAATAGATTACGGTTAAGTTTTACGAGCTTTTAATTGATCCCGACACAAAAATGACTCCCCGAACCCCCCTTGGATACCATGGCCGGTTCAAGTCTCTTAGGAGACAAGGATGTCATATTTTTAGCTTAAGGTAGTAACCAAATACTATACGTAGCTACTAGCTTATTTTTAAGCTTACGGACTTGATTTTTGAGCTCTTGGGCTCACGGCCCAATAAGCACAAATAAGTCGTGGCTTATTTGTTGGCTTATTGTGGTCCGGGTTATTTTTTACTTATTAGTATGAGCTTATTTATATAAATGGACCTTAGTTTTTGGCTTGGATCGTATTTTGGATGTATAAATACCTTATTGGACCCTTGTTGGGCCTTAAAGCCCAATAAACGATATTTAGTCGTTTTAAGAATTTTTTGACGAACTTTTGAAAAGGGAATGTATTTACGAAGTCATTATTTGAGCCGTTATTATTTGTGGGAAAAATGTTTTAGTAAGATAGGTTAATGGATTGAGATTTGGTATTTTGTCGAAAAAATGTTCAAAATGGTGAAAAATGTTGAAATTAATACTTAGAAACGTTGATATAAACGTACGGGTCATGTCGAATTTTCATAAAAAGTTATATTGAAAGTTTTGCTTTAAGAAACTTGTTTTAAATAATAAAATATTATTTATTATTTTAATAAATTCACTAAAAGACGAAAAATATAATTTTTCTCGAAACTTCTCTAATATGTTTATTATGAGTAAACGTTTTATTTTCAACCATATTATGATTATTTTATTGGGAACTAAAGGTACCGAATGGACTTATCGAGATATATTTATAATTATTTATTATAAATATTTACTTATATTACTTAGCTATTTTCTTTAAATAGTATAAGTATGTATCGTTGGGATATCGGATTGATAAGATATTTTGGGATGAGGCGTCAACCATCACACCACTAAATTGTTATGGGTAATTGTACAACGCATCTAGCCTCTATGCATCAAACGTGAAGACTGTTTTGGAAATAAATGATTTAATGGGACATTAATTGGACTAGGTCGTGTGCGGACGTCGTTGCATTTGCTTGTGTGATTGAGATTTGGTTGCTTAAGACTTGCTTGAGGTGAGTTCTCGTAGCCCCATTTTTCTACTGTTTTTCCGTTGGGGGAAAATGATACTCAAATGTGTTTTGAACTGTTTTGAAATTTGACTGTGCGAAATGTGGTTTTGTTTTTGGGACAAGATATGTGCTTATGACTGCTATGTGAATATTATGTGTTGCATGATTATTTTGGATCAGAGGGGTACGCCTATCCCAGTATTTGTGTGGTTATTGGATCGGCTGGGTACGCCTACCCTAGTATGTGTGAGGTCCTGCCCTAATCTTGTGCTCCAGCTGGTAGGCCCATTAGGTGCGTAAGTGACATATTTGCTACCGGACTAGCGGTGATGCTAGGATGGTTCGACTAGCGGGTAAGCTAGGTCGAGTTTTACATGATTAGCGAGGATGCTAAGTCATGGATGCTTCATATATATTTACTGTCATATTGCACTATCGTCTACTGTTTTGAGATATTGGCACAGCTTTTGGGTTTAAGGTCAAACCTACGAGCTCACCAACATTATTGTTGACATTTTCGAGTATCATTTTCAGGTGAAGTGAAAGATGAATAGTTGGTGTTATGTGATAGCAGGCTTAGGAGCATCCCGTGTGGATTTTTCGTGTGAAGTCTTGGACCCCTCTGTGGGCATTTGAAATTTGTAAGAGATTTTGGATTTAGTTATGATTTGAGACATCACTCGAGGTTGTTCGAGGTGAATGGTCTTCGTAACACTTGAAGTTTATGCATTGTAGTTTTCTCTATATTGTATCTTGTGTTATGATTGATCATTATGTTGCATTCCCAAGTTTTCGCCATTGTCGGGGTGTGACAATATGTTTCGGCCCATTATGATTAGTTACAAGACTTTAGCCCATTTATGTCACATCTAAATCATTCATACGTAACTTATATATTGCGAACCTTTTATTGAATTATAAAAGGAATTTACCAATCACATGGCACAAAGCAAACAAACATATCTTCCATCATAGACGTACGTTCTTATTGGAACAGGTTAAAAGCACACTTTACACGGGCTAATTGAGATAAATTCAAACAGTTATCAGCTGGACATTAAACATATAAGCAAGTTAGATACTGTAGTTAATAATAATGACAATTTCTTAAAGAATGAGCAAGAAGAGGGGGTTTCAGTTTAAAAGACAAATGCCCAATTTCTTTGCAAGATTTGCAGTCCTTGAAGCAGCTTCTAGTCGAGTCTTCCTGTCAATTTTCTATCATTTCAACTTCTTTTCTTTATGTCTTTTTTGCACATTTCATAACGAAACGCAACTAAGATAAGTCAAAAGTAAATAACATTACAGACATCATATTCAAATATCCAAAATACCATAATGACTTATTATAGAAAATAACATACCTACCTTATTTAGTCATTCAAAATGTCAAAAGGTCAGCTCCATTCATAATTTCAAATTCATCATAGCCGAAAAATCAAACGGGCTTATTATCTTTTTATCCTATGAGCTTATCAATCCTATAACATTGAGTCTTCAAAACTTCAATAATCCAAAAACACGCATAGATAAACAGCAATTGACACTATTTCGTTGATACCTATATGTTAGCCTTAATTTTATATTAGTCGAACAAGAATGTTATCGGTCTTATTATTCGTAATTAGTCTTGTTAAGTAATAGACTAGTCGGGTTAAATGGGCTTGGATTGTAATATAATATTGTCTATGTTTCGGGCTCAAAGCCCAAGATAAGCGAAGCCCGGCCCAAGTTAAAAATCCCGCGAGCCCATGGTGGTCTTAGGGTATAATAGTACCCTCTCCACACATGGAGAGGGTGTTGGTTGCCATTTCTCACATTTCATGTGTGTGTAACCTCCCACCATCCTCTCTTTCTCTCTAATCTAATCTTCCATCTTTTGTTTTTCTCTCTAGTTTCTCTCTCTATTTTTTCTAGCTTATTGCTTATTAGTTGTGATATGGATTAAAATATTTTAAATTTTTTTTTTTGGGATATCAATTGGTATCACTCGCCACGGGGTGGGTTTAGTGTTTGTTTGTTTTTAAACCGTAGCCTCATCTTTGTTCTTCTCTTGGTTTTGAAGCTTTATTGTACACTAAAAGATCATTTGCATAGGTAAATCTGATCTAGCATCTTTAGGATATAGGTGTACAAGCTTATCAAGAAAAAACATCATTTTTGTTCAAATTTTTGTTCGAAAAGCTTTAGAAAGTACAAATCTTGATTTTAAATTTTTTAGCTTAAAAACCATAAAGTTTGCATTTTTAAGGTACCTATAGACTTTGTAATACTAGTTGTACAAGAAATTTTGGGAAAACGATCAAAAATGAGTCTTTTTGTGTTCTGAAAACTTTGAGTTTCGGACTTATAAAAGGCGATTTAGCAATTGCAGGTGAAGGCGGGTTAACAAGGTTTCTTTGCAAGGCGAGTTAACAAGGTTTCTTTGCAAGGCGAGTTAACAAGGTTTCTTTGCAAGGTGATTTATCAACACCTCTTAGCAAGGCGATTTATCAAGGTCCTAGTACAAGGCGATTTAACATATTTCCTTCACAAGGCGATTTAACAGATTTCCTTTATAAGGCGATTTAACAGATTTTCTTCACAAGGCGATTTAACAATTTTCTTCACAAGGCGATTTATCAAGTTGCCAAGCAAAGGTGAATTAACAATTTTCTTTAGAATGTGATTTAACAACTTTCACAAAGAAAATTAATTCACTTGTGTAACATTCCGTATTTTCAGGTCATTTTCAATACTATTTAATTTCACTATTTTTTTTTTCTCGTACGCATTCACTTTTAATTTTAATCGTTAAGATAAATCGCGTAGACTGAAAATGATCATACAATGTAAACGGGCATTAAACAATTAAAAGTTTACATCAAGCAAGTGTTATATGATTATTATGAGGATAATTAATAACTTTGTTCATCTTATTTTATTTGGCTACGTAAAATGCTTACGTTTCACGATAAAATGCGTTTAGGCATACCCGGAAGTTCTAAAACCTATCTACGCCTAAACGAATACCCACGATTATACCCAATACTCAAAATAATCAAAAATTACATCTTATATATATATATATGCCGAAATTTATATAATGAGACCAAGACTTTTCAAACTTTTCTTAATATCTAGATATTTTATAAAAGATCTCTTACACCTTTTACCAACTTGTTAAGTTAACTTTAACCTAGGGTTAGAAAGTAACCATGGTTAAGTTAAGAAGATATTTATACTATATATAGCATGCATGCATAAGTGATCTTTCCATAACTTCTTTACATGCAAATTTCATTTTTATTTCTCTCTTTTATACCTCAAATCCCACGGCACAAAACCCTTGCCAAACATAATCCACACTTTGATTTTCTAAGATTATACAACCCTATACACAACATACTTAAGGTATTCTAAGGTGTTTACAAGCCTTGGATCACCATTTGCAAGTATTAAGAAGAAAAAGTAAAGATTAGGGTTTTGGAAACCTAATCTAGGGTTATAAGCTTGAAAGCTTGGATTTCAGTCTAAACACGGGTTTAGCATTCATTTTACATCCTATACATCATCAATAAGGTTTTCTTAATTCCTTTATACTTTTATTTCTTATGATTTTATGTGTTACATGTTAAATATAGCCATAATCACCACTATAAAGGGGGGGGGGGGGGGGGGAACTTTTTTTCTAAAAAAAATATGTAAAATGAGTTATTATTTATGTTTATGATTATATGCACTTATTCTTATATCATATGGTCCTATATACCATGGAAAAGTAAAAATAAAAGTATGTTAACCTATGGATTAAGTATAAACATGTTTAGGTTAAATTAGGGTTTTATAAGGTTTCTTAAACTTCACATGTGAAAATAATGAAAGTAAAAGGGTTAAACTTGTTACAATGAATTTACAAGGACTAGGGATGATATTGAACCTTATTATAAGTACCACATATGTAAAATATGTTTTTAAGAGTTTTTATAGTAAACTACTAAGTTAATAATACATAAAAACAAGTTTTTATAAAGTTATACACTTAAATACATAGGGGCTGTTTTAATTCGAATCTTAGGCAGTAGCTTTTGATATTTTAGAGTTATACTTACGCCTCATGACGATTCCATACATGATAAGAAACTCGAAAACGTTCTATACGAAAAAGATTCGTTTAAAAAACGTGTTACGACTATAAATTACTTATTATAAAAATTTTTATAAAAAGTTACTATTCATTACAGCAACTTTTATTTTTAAAACATCTAATATATGATATAACTTTTTGAGTACGGATCGTACACGCAAGAATCGTTTTAAGAAGGAAACTAATAACGATCGGTTAAATTACACATTTTCGATAATTAAAGTTTATATAAAGTAATTTCTATAAACTTTTGATCTAGTTTAAAATAATCACTAGCGCATCAGTGAATTTATCTTTTATAAAATATAATACCTATTTTAATAACAAAAACGTACTCGAAGGAATCACTAAAATCGGGATTAAAACGAATAAGTTATTACGATTACAAGTTTACGCCAATTAAAGCCTAAAACGACAAACGAGATGTTATGAACAGTAATTTTACTATTCATCACAGAATCTTAAAAACTTGAAAGATGTAATATTTTGATCGCTCGTCTTACTACGAAGAGTGGACGTTAAGAAACCGCGAGCAACGGGCTTTAAAACGACCAAATTAGGTCAATTTGTTACGAAAAGTTATTTATAAACGTTTTCCTTTTATTAAATATTATTTATTACTAAAATCGATTTAGTCGGTGATTATGCTATATTAGATATTGAAGTGGTTGTCAAAGTGTATATTACTAGGGAGGGTTTCATATGAGTCCTCTTCGGATGGCGTATCGACGATGTTGTTGGATTTACGATTTAAAGTATCCTAACTCCTCGAACGTCATGTCATGACCCTCATTTATTTATGATAGCGCGAAACGATTAGTACGATGTAAAAACTATATGATTAATTAATATTCAATGTTATAAAATTGAAGTACTCGGTACTTATTCGACCTTAATTTAAATAGGTTGCATCAAACGTTTTGCGTGACATTTTTATCTGTGATTATTAGACTATCAGTACTCAAGGTGAGTTCATAGCCCCCTTTTTACTACTTAATTGTTTTACAAACTCTACGGGGTGAATTACATTGCTTATTTTTACTATTGGACACAAGTGTTTTTCTCAAGTGTTTTCCAAAGGTTTTTTAAACTGTTGCTATCCAGATTACTGCCTGAATATTATTGCCTAAGTTACCACTATTGCCTATTAAGTCCCACTATATCTTGAACCGTCAATTGCTATTTGTTATGTAAGCGCGAGTGTTGTGGATAGATCTATCGGGACTGACAATCCCCACCTAGAATTTCTGGTCACAAGTTGACTCATGGTGCATTTAACATTGAGATTACTTTCTAAGGTTGTTGGATGACATCCTTATGACATATTTGGCACAAAACTAGTTAAGGCTTCGGGGTCATGAGCTTAGTGCAATAATAAACGTTTTGGGACTAACAAATGTGTTTTTGACGTCATTATTACATCGCTCTTGTGGTTCCACCAATTTACCACAAACCTATGATTTCATCAACCTTGGTTGTTGACATTTTAGCATGTAATTTCAGGCCTTAGGGTAGGAAGACTGAAGGGGAAGCCGTGGCGGATATTCAATGTAGATGGATTCTGTGTTTTTTCTAAAATTATATGCAACTTTTTGTCTTTCATAAAACTTAGTCATCTTTTGAGATTTCGTTTAAATGTTGTTGGATGTTTATGACATCAAAAAACTTAGGGACTAATGTAATTAACTTCTGATATTTTTTTGCTATAATGAAATATATTTAAAATGTCATTTTTTGTTATTTACTATATCTTGTTTGTTGTACTTGGAAGTAGCTCCCCCAATGATATATTCCGCTGCTACTGATTTTTTTGGGTGTGTTTACACTTTGCTTTTCTGGATTATCATTATTGCATGTATTATATAACCTTTATATATATATAATACTTGGTTTAAATTCGATCTCTTACGTCTATCTTTTGACATATCAATATCTATCTCTATCAGTCAATTATATACCCTGAGTAATTCATGATTATTTACATCATCCTTCTATTTCCTTTTCTCCATCATTATCATATCCCATAACTCTGCATACCTTTACAAATTCTTAACAAATTGTACACGTATGTTTCCAGAATCATGCCGCCCAGGAGATTTAAGAAGAAATCCGTTAGGAAGATAGTGGAAAGGCGTGTGGCCAAAGCCATTGAAAAATATGAAAAGACTAGAGCTGACTCAAACAATACTGGTGGATCTGGATCAACAAATACTGGAGGGACTGTTGTGCCAGAGATGCATGGATGTTCGTATAAGACATTTATGAACTGCAAGCCTCACTCTTTCAAGGGGACTGAAGGCGTAGTCGGACTGAAACGTTGGTTCGAAAAGATAGAGCAAGTGTTTGAGATTTGCAAATGTGCTGAAGATGACAAAGTGAAGTTTGCTATGTGCACGTTCGAGGGTCGTGCCCTAACCTGGTGGAACGGAAATGTTCAGACTTTGGGACTCGCTAATGCTAATCAGATCCCCTGGAGCAACGTGAAAGCTATGATGACGACTGAATACTGCCCAGCAACCGAAATCGAAAAGATGGAGCAAGAGCTCTGGACTCTGACTCTGAAAGGAGATGATATCGAGGCTTACAGCAATCGCTTCCATGAACTAGTTCTGATGTGTCCTGAATTGATGCCCACTGAAAGCAAGAAGATTGGAAAGTACATTCGTGGGTTTCCTGAAGGAATCAAAGGAAATATGATTTCTTCTAAGCCTGCGACCTTGCATGAGGCAATCAACATGGCCCGTGCACTGGTCGAGCAATCAGTTCAGGGTAAGGCTGCTAGAATTAGTGAAAGTAATAAAAGGAAATGGGAAGACAACCAAAGGAACACCAATAACAATAACCACAACAATAACCACAACAACAACCAGAACCGTAACCGAAACAATAATTATCCCCAGCAACAAAACAGGAGACAGGAACCTGTCAGGGCATATGCTGCAGCCCCAGCTGGAGGAAAGATTTATGCTGGAAATTTACCAAAGTGCAATCAATGTAACTTACATCATCATGGACCGTGTCCTCAAAGGTGCCAAAAATGTCAAAAAATAGGTCACTAACCATGGGTTAGAAAGTAACCATGGTTAGGTTTATAAGATATTTTCACTATAAATACCAAGCTTCATGTGTGAAGTTTCTTACACCTTTTACTTAGAAAAAATTTCTTTCTTTCTCTCCCTTTCCTAGCCAAAACCCACGGCCAAATAAGCTCATATAATCAAACCATACGAAATTTTCCTATAATCTATACAACCCTTTACACATCAATCCTAAGGCATACTAAAGTGTTTTCAAGCATTGGTTCATCATTTGCAAGATTTAAGGAAGAAAAGGGAAGATTAGGGTTTCAAACCTAATCTAGGGTTATTAAGCTTGTAAGCTTTGATTTTGAATCTAAACACGGGTTTAGAACTTGTTTCTCATCTCTTACATCATCCCTAAGGTCTTCCTAATTCCTTTATACTTTTTATTATCATTATTTTATGTATTATATGTTAATTATGGCTATAATCACCACTAAGGACTTTTTAATATGTAAAATGAGTTTTCATTTATGCTTATGATTTTATGCACTTATTCTTATGTCATATGGTCATATATATCATGGAAAAATAAATGTAAAAGTATGTTAACCTATGGATTAAGTATAAACATGTTTAGGTTAAATTAGGGTTTTATAAGGTTACTTAATCTTCACATGTGAAAATAATAGAAAGTAAATTGTTAAACTTGTTAATCATGGACAAATGGAAAATATATGGACTAATGGACATTAATATAAGTATCACATATGTTACATATAGTTATTAGGGTTTTTAAAGTAAACTACTAAATTAAATAAT
>BQNB010019549.1:0-10134 GCA_026074375.1 Tanacetum coccineum | reverse complement strand
CCGATTAAAAACCACCAAATAATATTCATCCAGTTTTAATATTTATTAAACCTTAAGTTATTTTTATTTGTCGTTTTGATATATAAACCAAACAAACCCTCGTCGTTTCCTCGTTGATTCGCTAAACCAAGCACGCCCTCGTTGTTTTCTACCTCAACCAAAAGAACCCCTTTTTGTTTAGTGCAAACCAACCGCACTCTCGGCGATTTATAACCAACCAAACACCCTAGTTCTTTTCTATAAAACCAACACCCCTATGTTGCTGTGACAATACCGAACGCACCCTATTGGGTGTTCAGTTAAACCAGCCGCACCCTGGTTGGTTTCCACAGCCAAAAGCCCCTTGTGGGCTGACCCGCAACCCAACAAGCCGGACGCAGCCTCGTTGGGCTGTTTAATATCAAACCATACGCACCCTTGTGCGAGAACAAACCCATCGCACCCCTTTTTGGCTGAACCACCAAAACAAACACCATTTGTGGTGTTTACTGTCAAACCACAACGCACCCCGGTGGTGGAAATCAAATGTAGCCTAAGTGTTGTTAAACCCCAACCAAGACGCACCCTCGATGGTAACATGAAGACCAAACGCACCCTTGCAGGTGCGAACTTAAACCAACGCACCCTTGCGGGTCGTTGTGTGGTGAGGAGGTGATGAGGTTGATGGTGTGGGGGTGGAGGCTGTGATGGTGATGCCATTAATCCCTGGTGATTTTGGGTTTTATGATGGCATTTTAGCCTTGTGGGAGCTGAGGCTGTAGATGGTGATGATGGAAGGTGGTGGTGTTAGAGAGAGTGGCAATAAGATGTGGCACTCCTTAGTGAGCGCGCGCGCGGTGCGCGCGGATCTCTTAGTGATTGACGCTTTTTTTCACTATATGAGTTGATAAGGTGTGTGAGCGAGTGATGTTTGTTAGGGAGATCGGTATTGAGATCGTTGATTGGGGAGCGAGATATTTTGGTTGTTAGGGCCGGTGTAATAAGCTCGACGGTGAAACTTTTCCAGGCGGCTGTGGTGGTTGGTCCCGACTATGGCTAGCCGGAATATTTGGTAGTAAGGCGAGAGAAGGGAGAGACTGGTAGAGAGGGGATGGGTGTATTAAGTTTGAGAGAGTGGGTAGTGTGTGTGAGGGATGGGGGAAATGAAAAGATATATGTTATTATATATATGATATATATATAACTTTAATTATTAAAAGAGATAGTAAGTTATCGTTTCATTAGGTTGTGGGTTTGTTTTGTAAATATTTTACAGGAACCAAAAGTGAATGTTTGTGTGGAAAGACGTTTTATAATATATGGTTCGGGACTCATTGGAGGGATATTAACGAATGATTCTAAAATCCCGAATCTTGCGACCGTTGTTTTCTAATCATTTTCTGATAAAAGTTGCAGTATCACTCGACTAATTTAGAGTAAACAGAGATATTATAAAATTTATTTCTAAAACGTTTATTTTCTATTTTTGTGATCATTTGGTTAAAAATAAAAGGAATTTTTAGATCTGGATATTCGTGAGAGTATCTACATAGTATTAAATAGGTAAAATTTTAATAATTTTTTATTTAATATTTTTTATTATAATTGATATTGTGATAATTAAAATAAATTTAATTATGTTTTTGTGTGTCCGGTACCCGTTTTTGTGTGCAGAGTTTTTCTCAAAAACTGTGCGGGGCTGTTTTAGGCCCTCTTCTGCATGTTTTCAAGTCTCGGGTAAAACTAAAAGGTTGTCTGAAAAATATCGTTTTACATCAAATTGCCTTTAGGGTCCGAATTGAGTGGAATACGTGATTTAGTCGATTACGTTCTTTTGATAAATCAACTGTATCGAAATTAATATATATCTATTTTGTTTCGTGTTTTCGAATCAAATAAGTGTAAAAATAACTTACCTGAGTAGTTTGAAAGATAATAAGTTATGATTAGAGAGAGATTTAAAATATGTTCCGAAGAAATTTTTACCCAGTTACCGTGCTAGGTAAATCGTTTTTATGTGACAGCATAAAAAGGTCATAAGTAGAAAGAGAGTTAATGATCGACCTGAAAAAGTCAAAGTTTTTAAATACAGTCATTTAAACAGATTTCGAAAATTTTCCGGATGATAGTATACTGAGGTACTACCCCTTAAAGTATCTCGTCCCGAGATTTAATTTGTGCTTAACGTTTATGTGACCAAAAAATGGATTTAAGATTTATAAAACCAGTCTAACACCAGACGCTGTGATACTTTATTCAGCAAAAATTTACATTTGTTTCGACACTTCTCAATGTTTACTAAAAAATTCTGGCTAGATAGTTGAGTCCAGGATAATTTGTGTTCATTAAAAATGGGTATCTCAAAATAATATCGTTTCGACAGATCTTATGACTGATATAAAGTGTCAAAAAAAATTCATCTTATTAGTGAAAAATCTTCAAAAAGAATCTGTGTATGGTCGCTGTGAGTTGTGTTCGTATAAGTCTTGCTATATGTCCGAGACGGATAGTCTCGTTTTCTACTAGCTGTATTGTTGATGGATTCTTATCAACGTGGTCTATGTATGTAAGTATCCCAATTACTGGTCAAATAGAGTAACTTGATGTATCGCGACCTAAGTCTTCCTACTAGTGGCCTGTATATGGAATATCGATCAGAATCTGTTTTGTCGATAGGTGTTTTATATCGTTTATGGGGGGTTGCTTAGAGCTATTGGGTTTAGTATTTTGTTAAGTCAAGTTCTGTAGGGGACGCTCTGCTTCCTTAGGTTTAAAGACATCCTAACAATCCTCGTTAAAGCCGAGCTGTCCACTAGAACTAGTTCGCATATATCTGTAGTAACTCTCTCTAGATATAAGGTGATGGGTTTATTGATTTGCACTCACAGCTTTCGTTTTGATTTGTTCCACTAGAACTCATTTATCAGAGTTTAGTGAGTTTTGCAAGGAACTGTGCAATGGCAAAATTTGGTTAATTAGACCGCTTTTGTTAAGAATTGAGATATAATCGGTTAGTCATCCTAAGTGATATTTTGGGTCCTGTTTAGAAGATTTTTGCTCTGCTAGTAGTGATATCGTTCGCGACGCGAGCTTATTGTGTTCCTCTCTTAGACCTCTTTTTAATCGGATTTTCGCTGTGCGCATGATGGGAGTTTCCAGGTTTGAGAGAGTACTCGTGCTAGATATCGGATACCAGTTGAATGCTAGAGCTATTTATTAATTTCCGCTATTACATAAAGAAGGTCCGAAATTTATGTAAGTAAGAATGAATAAATCTTATGGTTCGGTGATATACAACTTATTTATGTTAATATGAAGAGGCGTTCCCAATCATTCCAAATAAGTAGAATTTATTAGTTTAAATCATCCTAACTTAATAATTTTGTGATTGCAAATACGGTACTCACAAAGTTTGCTAGGTGGTGAATGGACATAGCGATGCCGAATGTTATAAAGAGGTATGTGTACAGAGTATTTAAAACTCGTCTTCGGAGCCGGGGAGGTTTTAAAATAATCAGGGGAAGATCGACATTGAGTTTAAACAGTTAATGTAGTACTCGGTTAGAGTAAATAAGGTAAAGCTCTCTACTGAAATCGAATCAGTTATAGCGAAGTTATTCTATATCAATTTTCTATTACAAGTCCCGACCATACAAGACTGTCTAATACTTAGATTCATACATAATCCCATGGTAAACAGAACTGGTGACGGGCTTTGTTAACATAGCAATATCATATCAATCCTCATATATTACAAGTCCTCGCCCATAAAGACTTGATACACTTAGATTATACCATTATATCCCAATGTAAACAAAAATTATAACGGTCTTGTAGTTTAATACTAAGATAGTTATAACGCTATATGATAGAAGAAAATAATAATCCTAGAGGACCATTGTTTAATTACAATGACTTGAGAAACGAAATGAGCCATTGTGCAACTCACAAATGTCTAACCAAGTAAGATGAGGACATTGTATAACTCACTCGAATGTCTGAGGTATAATTGAGACCATTGTGCGATCACTATGTACTTAAGAAGAGTTAAATCCTTCTCAAGGCCATAAGATATGATAAATAAACGTCGCGACATATAGCAAAAGGATGTCAGCATTGAACTCCATGCAAATGAAGTACGTATTATGCGTGAACGCAATCAAGATCCACTTGCATTCGTTGCAAATCAGCAGATGACACCACCTCACTTCAACACTTATCAATCATCTTACAACAATCCTCAACTACAACAACAATTTTCACCATCACAACATGCATCAATTCAACCCAATCAACATTACTCATCTCATTATCCATCACAAGCTCAATTCAATCATTCATCGATTCCACCATCACATACATTTCAGTCTCAAATGAATCATCAAACCTCAACTGTTCCACAAGTAATTCCACAGGTTGCTTATCAATCACCTCAAGCTCCTACACAACTTATGACTGAGTCACCGTTTGTAGACTCAGGTTTTGTTGTTCCTGTGTTCTCTCCTGGAGATGATCCGATTGCTTGTCTCAATAAAGCAATAGCTTTTCTAATGGCTGTAGCTTCGTCAAGGTTCCCGACTACCAATAATCAACTCAGAACTTCCTCTAATCCAACAAACCAAGCCACTATTCAAGATGGCAAGGTTACAGTGCAACAAGTTCAGGGAAGACAAGGGCAAAATTATTCCGGTAATACTTATAAGAGCAATGCTACTAGTTCAAGGGGAAATACTACAAGTGGACAGGCAAGAGTTGTTAAATGCTACAACTGCCAAGGTGAAGGACATATGGCTAGGCAATGCACTCAGCCAAAGCGACCAAGGAATGCAACATGGTATAAGGAGAAAGCAATGTTAGCAGAAGCTCAGGAAGCTGGACAAATATTGGATGATGAGCAACTCGCATTTCTTGCAGATCCAGGAATTCCAGCAAGTCAAACTCAAACAGTCATTCCTCACAATGCTGCTTTCCAAACTGAGGATCTCGATACTTATGATTCAGACTATGATGATCTCTCGACTGCACAAGCGGTTCTTATGGCCAATATTTCCAACTATGGTTCTGACATTATCTTAGAGGTGCCAAATTCTAAAACCTATCTAAATGATATGGATAATCAAAGTGTGCATGCATTGCAGGATTTTGAACAATCACCAATTATGGATTTTATAGATAACGAGATATCTAGTGATAGCGATATCATTCCATATTCTCAATATTTGTAAGAAACAGAACAGACAACTGTTTAAGATACTAATTTGCAGGCACAACAAAATTCAATGATTTTATCTGTGATTGAACAAATGTCAGAACAAATGATTAATCATGTTAATAATTGGGAAAAAGGCTAATAAGGAACAGAATAATAAATCAATAACCGCTAAGCTAGAGAGATATAAGGAAATGGTCAAAACTTTTGAACAACGTTTTAATATTGATTTAAGCAGTCGTGAAAAAATGATTGATTCTCAAATGGATGATATGATTAGGGAGAAATTTGCACTCAAAGAACAAATTGACTCACTTGAGCAAAATCTTTCTAAACAAATCAAAGAAAATGAATCTTTATTCAAACTTTTACAGTATTCAAAAATGAATCCAAAGAAAAAGAAAATAAATATATGGAAAATAAAATTGATTTGGAAAAGAAGATTAAGGAACTTGATAATATTGTTTATAAAGTGGGTCAATCTTCTTAGACAGTGCACATGTTAACTAAGCCGCAAGCGTTTTATGATAATACGCACAAACAAGCTTTAGGTTATCAAAATCCGTTTCACATTAGGAAAGCTCAGCGGATAAAACCAACCTTGTATGATGGTGTTGTTATATATAAAACACATATTGCTATGCCTGTGATTGATGATGAAGAAACATTGATTTTGGAAAAAGAGAGTCGATCAAAAATGTTTGAAAACGCAAAGGATCCTGAAGTTATTGCAAAGAAAATTTCTCATAAACCTATTGATTATGAAAAATTAAATAGGCTAATTGAAGATTTTGAAACACGTTTTTCTTCACAACAAGAATTATCGGCTGAACAAGCGTTTGGTTCATACTTCCAAAATCCTAGCACCATTAAACCTTCTTACTCACCACCTGTCATAGTGGATGTTCCTAGTGAACTACCTAAGGTGAGTTTGGTGAATGCAAGCCTTAAAAAGCTTAAATTCCACCTCACCCAGTTTGACTCTGTGGTAAAGAAGAGGACCAACACCAAGTGCTCTTAAAGAAGGTGAATGAGGGTTTGAACATACAAAAGCTGTTTTTTTAACAAGAATTATTCCATTGTCTAAAATCTTTTAAAAGAACATCTTCAATGTGTTTGAAATAAAGATCGTCTAAATGAAATAACGGAAGTACAAACAGTTTTTGATCAAATGGAAGCGTCTGTTCAACAGTTTTCAGTTGATAAAAAATGTTTGGAAATTGCTAAGAAAGAAATTCTTTTGGAAAATAATCGACTCTTACAAAAAGTCATGTCTCAAGCATATAATGATCTTTCGAAAATTCACTCACAACTTGAAAAACATTGTATTTCTCTCGAAGTGTGTCAATACATTTAAAACAAGAAGTTTTTCAAAACGATGAATCTTGCGTTAATCAAAATGCTGTTGAAATTCAATGGTGGAACTTTTAAGATGGCACGAGACACGTATACAGGCACGGAACAACCAATGAAAATCAAGCTGATGAAGACCTTTTTTTACACATGGCCATCTATATGTAGCTGATTCTCGTGTTAGAGTAAAAAAGGATTAAAGATTTGTGACGAAGACAGAAGCCTCACGAATAACACAACCAATGTGGTCTAAAAAGAAGTGTTACACAATTTGTGATTAGACATATATGTGGTTGTATCTCACTTTAGTATAAAAAAAGATTGAAGATGGTTAACCACTTAAAGGGGGCCTAGTGACAAAGAGAGTTGTGGCTATCACTCTAAAATGTGTGAGGTCTCAAGTTTAATTCCTGCTAGGTGCAAACAACTTTAAGTGGCCATGCCAACCTCCTGAAAATGGAGGGCTTTACCTGGTTTGAGTCTATGTGGCGGTGGGCTGAAACCCCGTAGATTAGTCGGCCAATTGATCGAAAACCATGGTTACCCAAAAAAAAGGATTGAAGATGGTTATGTCCCCTTTTGGTGACAGTGTGTTTCACATAACTTTTTTTTCATTGTTACGAACTTTATCTTTTTCGGTTACTCAACTATTGTGTTTTTCATGACTTATGTTTCATTATTACCAACTTTATATCCTTTATATTTGCTTATCCAATTTAAATCACTATTTTTTCTAATGTGTCTTAAGAATACTTGTGAATTTCACGGGTCTTTTACCTAGTATAGATATACAACAACGGCGGCTCAAGCTAGAGGTGTGTGTCGCATCGAACCTTCATTTAAAAGGCCATAATTCACATAGCCGTTATATATGTACATGAGATGTTAAAAATAGACGAGAGATACAATTCATATTTACATGTGACTTTCTTCTAATTTACAAGTGTGATGGAGTTTACTTATTGTGATCGTACACAATCATCGAGCATGAGACGTCGTCCCTAGTATACAATAATGAAGCTTGTTACGTTCTGCACTTTTGTGGCAAGTCTTATTAGCAAAACAATATTTTGTAGTATTTGTTAAACAAAACATATACAAAAAATATAAGTCAGTCGTTATCGAACTCATGCTCAACAACCCAATCACGTCTCTTATATATGTCTGAATTATTATCATTATATGTGTTTGTCTTCTTGTGGTGGCGGTGAATCTGAAACACACGCAAATTAAACTACACAAATAACGCCTCATCTTCTTCAACGACTTATCTATTACACATCTTGCATATGACCAAACACATCTTGCATATTACACGTACGTACATGTACGTGTGTTTCAGTATCTATCTGTATGTCTCTTAAGTATTATATCAACACTACAAGACATTAAGGGAATCTAACGAGCTCTTGAGGTACCTGGTTTTATAGCGTTCTTTTGTACTGATAGTTGCATGTGATGCATATTTAATCGTTGATGATCATTTGGAGGATATGAAATTGTCAATCTTGCTTTATCCAAAAGTTAACTTTATAAATTCTTATATAAGTTCGTCTTAAGGTTAATTTGTTGTTCTTTACCCAAAAAAAAAAGGTTAATTTGTTGTTTAAGCTAATGTATCTTAATATTGTTTAAGAAATTCTCTTATTTGTCAAAGTTTATTTGCGAATTATGAGGCCTAACTAAACTAGACCGGCCAGAATTTGTTTCTTATTTTTCGGTTTTGTTTGGCAACCTAATTCAACGACTGCAGATTTTGTACTAAAGCTTAGAAACTCATAAAAATGTGGTATGATCCATGGTTTACATTATTCAATAATTAATCAAATCGAACCGGCCAATTGTATTTTATTGCTAATCATAGTAACAAACAACTATTATTACGCTTTGGTGTTTTCGGTGATGTTTGTTTTTCATAAACCAAAACGTACTGCAAAACAAAGTCCTGCAAACACTAGTAAATAGTAATCACTCATCAACTACTGAAATGGTTATTATCACCTATTAGTTCCGCTGCCACGGGAAATTTCATTGAGGGGCCGGAAAACTCCTCAGCCTTCGTTAAGTTCCGTCTCTCATAGTAGCACTTCTTAACTTAAAATGGGTCCCTCGCCAGTGGGCGTGTACCTCGTCATTGGTGACGAATTAGTATCTAGCATTGTAATAAGGTTCAAATGCGTGGGTCATGAATCCGACATAGGTTGTGAGTGTACCTCAAGCAACTTGGACCACTTCTTTTTTTTCACGGTTTTGATTGATCGAGCTGTTAACTTGTCATTAGTCCAATCGAGTACTATTTGGCCTATCTTATGCTACATCATTTTTAGAAAAGCATGAATATGATTACAGATTTTCATATATTTTTCCCATATTTATGTGGTCTTTTATCATTTGGCGTGTCAATTGGACATTAAGTATATTAAAAATTGGAATATGTAAATTAACTTGTTAATGGATACATTTTATAAAATTATGGTAAATAATATACATCTGAGGCAAAGTTTGCGAGTACAAAAAAACTTTTATTGACAATATGTGAGTTTCTCACCGAATGGGTTTTTTTTTTGCCTCAAACTCACCTAGCTATTGGGTATTTGATCGGTGACTTTAGGGGGTGGGATGGCACTCACACGCGACTTGGGAACTCACCTAGGTGAGTTAGTGGTAAACTCACCACCATACCGTGCAGCCTAAGATGATAATGATAGTCTAGTTCATCATTACACCTCGTCTAACAATTATTAGTGTTTCCATTAAAGTAATCAGCAAAGGTAATTGTGTGGTTCAAATGAGAGAACTTCATAAACATTTACTACTAGTGTTTCCATTAAGGTAATCAGCAAAGGTAATTGTGTGGTTCAAATGAGAGAACTTCATAAACATTTACTACTAGTGTTTCCATTAAGGTGATATTGTTCTAAAATTAAAGGTTATAGGAGTATTAGTCAGCAAATAGTCAGCAACCTATCCCTTATAAACTAGTCAGCAAATTAAAAGGTAATATTGTTCTAAAACGTGTTTTTAAACAACTCGGTAAACAATTCATATTTGGAAAAATCTAGACCAAATGTGGACCATTTATTTAGCAAAACAAAAGACGTTGAAATGGGTTACAGGTTATTATTGCCAAAACAATTGAATACATCTTTATATATACAAATCCAAAGCAAATGGAAACAATCAAAACAACCCAACGCCGAAATAATTCTTAGGGTTGGAGAACGACAATGATAGGTATCGGTGATGGTGCATCGCGAGCTGAGCAATGTCGTTAAAGACAGTGACTCGGAAGGGACGCCTACGTTGTGGATTAGAGGTCGATCACGTTGAGGATTCAAAAGGGTCACGTTTGCAGAAGGAGGAAAAAAGTCTCCTTACGGTTTTTTTTTTCACTTATTCTTTGCGAGAAAAGTAAAAAAAAATACTCCGTGATATCATAAATCATATATGTTTCAGTGTGTGAAATATTTTCATATATACTCGTTGTGTTAAATTTGTTTTGTGCATGCACGATAAAAGTATAATAAAAAAGTTCTACCTTGTAAAAAAAAGTTACGTTATGGCAGTAAAATTTCAAGTTATTTGACGCTTTA
>BQNB010019548.1:20823-66682 GCA_026074375.1 Tanacetum coccineum | reverse complement strand
CAAATCTCGTTGGGTTATTTTCAAGCTTTTCATTGTGATGAAATTATGGGACAAATGTTATATAAATTTCAAGAAAATCAACGAGATTACTTTCAAACGACACATTTAGAGGTCGTTCTCTTGTATCTTGAGCTGTTGTATTATGAAGTAACGCCCCCGGACATACTTCCGTTGCGACACATTTTTTGGGTGTTACAGGTTGCATATATAGCTAAGTCTTGAAAATAAAACACATATGTTGGGATAATCCTAATCATTACCTCATAGATTCTAAGTTAAATAAGGTCAAAGGACCATTTACGCAATATATAGAAATTGTAGTCTAGGGATTAGTTTGTAATTAACACAAACCTGAACAGTTGTGTTTGTCGGTTTAGTGTAACCACTACTGATTTCCAACCATCACCACCAAGGGATGCATCTATTAGATTATCTAAGTCAAAACCGGACCATCACAATGGTTCATAGCATCGGTTGGTTTAGTATAAATAGGGGACAAATGTAGCCGATTGAAATATATCAATCTTTATAGATTTCTCATAATAACAAAATTTAGTATTTTGTGTTTGATTTCAACGATTCTGATTATACCTGTGTATAACCATCATTGGCATCAGAGCTTTGATTAAACCGGAGTTTATCATTGTAACACCCCCAAAATGGGTCGCAGCGGAATAAGGATCCGGGGCGTGTTACTTATCAGATCAATAACACAAGATAATATAAGAACGACACAAAAAGTCATTTAAACTGATACATTGGATTTATTTAAGTATTTGTTACAAAAGCCCGAAGCTTTACTTGATATTGTTACAAAGATTTACAGCCCATAACAGATAAACAAAATGTAATGTGACTAAATCTTTAATGCATGACTTCAAAATATAACCCCCAATGTATCCTTCGCACCTCGTGCTTAATGACCTCCTGAAAAACATTGCATTTAAAACGTCAACATAAAGTTGGTGAATTTCATAGGTTTAATAAATGATCATGCAGGACCGCAAGACTTTCCCTGTGATAATGCAACAGATGCAGACATCACAAATGTATTTACGTTTTCCTAAGCTCATGACACCGAAACTCGACATAATTGAATACAATATATAGATATATATTGCCTACATTGCCCGTGATGATGTTCAACCCTTAACATCCAGTATCCGACATGAAATACGTTCGTTTCTAATGATAGCTAGTCACCCGAACGGGGAAGTCATCCCAAATAGATCTATTTATAATCATTCGCGCTCACATAATGTAATCCACGACTACATATATGTAATTTAACAGTTCATGATTCATGGGCACAGTGGGTTATCGCTACTTAGGCAAAACGTAATCATGATAAAATGTACACTTGCGTCCAATTTGTAAAACGTGCATATGTTTCTCACCCCAAAACTTATAAAGTATGATTAAAGTAAAACGTGGGGCTATGAACTCACCTCAAATGAATTTGAACAGAGTATATCACTACTGATAAAGCGTCACGATAAAGACTGAATGCAACCTAATAAAGTATAGGTCGATTAAGAAGACTGCTAAGCATACAGACGAATAGTACACAATACAATGCCACATATATACTTGTAGTGAATTTTGATAAAATCATTGATGTATTTAGGATATAATAAAGGTTTTGATCTTTTATAATTAACATTGTACTATCGTTTGGGCTATCATTAAGGATAAAGGTCATGACAGTAAGTTTGAGGAGTCTAGGACACTTTAAATCGTAAATCCAGAACTCGTCAATACGTTACTCCGAAGAGGCCTCAATATCCTTTATAAAATTCCCTACTAATATAGCACTTGTAGTTAAAAATTGATATTTTAAATCATAAAGAAAAATGTTTTGAATATATAATTATAAAAGTAGATTAAAAGAAACTAGTTTTGAGAAATAAGTAGTTATAACTTGAACTGTACGTATCAGATTCGTTTCTCAACAAAATAACTTGATTCCGGAGTCTATGATTATCTAATAAGACTCTACTTTTCAAATATATAAGTTATTTTAACCACTTGTTTTATCAATAATATTTTATACTCAATATGGGAACAATTAGGGTTTTATGAGTTTTGAATATGTTTACATAATATTTTCAATAAAACAAGCATAACAAGTATAGATATGATCATGGCATGCATATATAAATGTAATAAGAGTATAAGGATGATAATGGAACCTTGTTTGAAGATTATAACAACACTTAACAAGTTTTTCCCAAAATCAAGATCCAAAAGTTCCAAGCTTAACTTCAAAAACACTTTTCTTGCAAAATCTTTTCCAAACTTAACCAAATCTTCAAATCTTCTTAGAACACCTTAGGAATGATATAAGAACACTTATATGATCAAGAAAAATCAAGCAATGGTTTGCTTCTTGGAGGTGTTTTGAGCCGTGAGCTCTAATAAGGGTAAAAGAGGGTTTTGTTTGATTTTTCAAGTAAAGATAGAAGTGTAGATGTGGTTTTCTCTTAACCCTTGCACTCCTATTTATACTAGCTAAGATCCTTAGCATATTCCTTGGTCACTTGAGCCTTTGCAAGGTGTCAAGTGGTATAGCACAAGGTTTTGAGAAACAATGGGTTGGTTTTGGCTAGTCATAGCATCAAGTGGTGAAAGGTTCATGCAATGAAGGTTCTTATTGATGTCATGGTGACCAAAGGCCTTCTAGATGGCTTATGTACACGTTCATAAGGGTTAGGGTAGGATATGTATGCATTTGTTCATTTATTTAGTGTATATATGTATTATATAAAGCCTAAAGTAACATATGTTTAATTAAAAGTATAACTTGCATATGTAAATGTATAATTTCAATTCCTTTAATATGAAAATGTCTAATGTGATAAATATATTGAGTTTTAATTATACTTTAAGTATTGAGTTCAAATTGTGGGTATTCGATGAAGCGTAGATAAATTAACGTGCTTCCGGGAAGGCTTAAACGCACTTTATCGCGAAACGTAAACATTTTACGTAATCAACAAAAATAAAATGTGCAATGTTGATAATTATCCTCTTAATAATCATATAACACTTGATTGATGACTACATTTAATCGTTTAATGCCCGTTTACATTGTATGATCATTTTTAGTTTACGCGATTTAACTTAACTTTTACAGTTTAAGAGCAAACGCGTAAAACCCTAAAAATAAATTGTGCATTACATAATGTCGTACAATGACCTAAGTTACGAGGTGTTATAATTTGACTTTGTCTTTTCCATCCTGTGCTTGGTTTTGTTGTTTTTGGCTTTGTTTTTGTCCTTTGTGTGATATCCGTTTCCTGCACAATACATATGCAAAACATACAAATACAATGTATTTTTGATACGTTTTTAGTCATTTAAGCTTGTTTTTAATGGAGAAAGGTATGTGTAATTAAGCACATACTAGAAAGTTAGAAGCATTATGATCAAGGGTTATTGGGGTTTTGATGATATGATTAATTGTGTTTTTTACATTATAAAAATTTGTTTATAATGATCCTAAATGTGTGTAATAATGTGGAAGAAAGGTTATGAAAAGCTTGGGTGAAAAACTAAGCAAATGGGTGGTATTTATAGAAAACCCAAAACTTGGCCGTCAAGGTGCTACGGATCCAGGTATGGTGGATCCGTATGCCTATTTATGTGGATCCGTGATCCGCAACTTTTCAAAAACATGGACATGGTTGATTTTCAAATCTTTTCAAAATCTTTTCAAATCTTTTTAAATCTTTTGCTTAGATCCATAATGTACTTATAAAATCTAATTTGATATTGTTCTAGAAGGAATTTATCTTGTAAGATTTGTTTCCAAAAATGGTTAAACAAGAATAATTAATTCTGTCGTTATTCTCTAATTATTTTGTCCTATTATCTAATATTTGCTAGACATGTTTTGATCTTCCAAGATTGTTTCCTAATATGGAAGATCTTGTCTAGTTAAGTTTGTGATTAATTTTTTTCATATTGTCTAATATGATTAATCACATAGTTTGTTAAATGGGCTGATCATAATGCAACTTAACTAACATATTCATACCTTTTGTTGAAGCATAAGTAGACTCGAGACGTTGAGATGTGTTGATGAATGTATGCGTTGATGAGTTGTGATCAAGCGTACCTTGCTCATTTTACATTATGTATTACAAGTTACTTGTTTGTCATTATTAAAACCAAAGGACTTGTTTAGTTTAAATATCGTAATATTTGCACTAACAATCTCCCCCTTTTTGATGATGACAAATATGTAAACTTGTAACATAGTAAAATTTAAAAGTTACTCGTTTACACTTCCTTCTCCCCCTTTTGTCTTTAGCGTGGAGCAAGGAACTGCTGCAATGGAAAAGTTGGTTGAAAAGCTTGGTAATGTTGAAGAAAAAGCTGAGTGTAAGAAATTGAAGAAGCAAGGTTGAGAAACACATTCCTTCGTATGCAGAATGAACGAGTCGAGAGAGATCTCTATTGAACTAGAGTTCAAGCTCATGAGTTCTATCAGGAGATTATTTCTTAGAGTATTTATGTTTGAAGAAAGACCGAATGAAGCTATCAATGTTCTGATTGAAGATGAGAAGAGTCCTTCATCTGAGCCGCAAGGATCTCCTCATGATGCTTAGTAGTTTAGTTTTAATTGTAGTTTCTTTTGTTGTGTAATCACTAAACTGAGTCCTCAGTTAGTAGCATTGATTCTATTGGTTGTAACGATTTGTATCTTTTTATGAAACAATGCAACTATGTATTAACTCTTTTGTGATGAAAAATGAATGACTATCTTTTGATTACTATTTGATGTGGTGGACTGTTGTTGTGATTGATTAGTCATTGTACCATGTTATGAACATATCATGTTATGAATGCTTATCAGATTATTTTCTGTGTGACGTGACAAAATCATGCCTCTAAAGTCTGCACCTATGACTCAAGCTGCTATGCGTCGATTGATTAAAGAAAGTGTTGATGCCGCTATTGCTGCTGAGCGAGAAAGGCAAGCAAAGGTCAGGAACGATGCTAGTGGATCTGGGCCAGTGAGGGGTCAAGACATTGTACCTGCTATTCGTAAGTGCAATTTTGCTGTGTTTATGAAGTGCAATCCTACTGTGTTTTGTAGGATTGAAGGAGCTGTTGAATTACGAAGATGGTTAGAGAAAACTGAGAGTGTTTTTAGAATCAGTGAATGTGCAGAGGGCAATAAGGTTAGGTTTGCTGCTGCTACATTAGAAGGACCATCTTTGACTTGGTGGAATTCTAAGATTGCAACTATGGGTTTGGAGACTGTAAACCGAATGCCTTGGACTAAAATGAAGCAATTGATGACTGCTGAGTTTTGTCCAATAGAAGAAATCCAACGTATGGAGCACGAGTTGTGGAACTTGAAGGTTAAGGAGTATGACATTATTGCTTATACTTAGAGGTTTAATGAGCTGCTTTGATGTGGTTCGAGATTGTTGAACCAAATAGAAATGAAGGTTGTGCTTATATCTGAGGGATTAACGGATAACATCAAGGGGAAGGACATCTTCTAAGCTGGCTCCGATCTAAATGAAGCTTGTGCGTCTTTTATGACTCATAGTTGATGGGCAGAGTCGTTAAGCTAGAAATGAAAGAATTTTGAAAGGAACAGAAGCGGAAAGTGGTGAGCTGAGAGGTTTCAAAGTGGGAAATAGTAGTGTTAAGGGCAATCAAGGGATAAATCTCGTTCTAAACTTTGCAAGGCATAACCAAAAGGCAAGGTAAATGCACGGCATGGTTACCGCTTTCATATTTGATGGAAAGCTTCCTTTGTTGTGAACGTTGTTTTACCGCCATGTATGGTCAGTGTCACGAATCAAGTGTCACAAGTATGGAAAAAGATGGCACAAGTCAGGTACTGCAGGAGAAGGGTGTTGCCATTGGTGGCTAACGTTCAGCATGCTTGGACTTGTTATGCTTTGTGGGTAAGCAGGGTCATTACTTGAAAACGATCAATGAAGATTAAGCAAGGAAATTTGGAGAAGTTCGTGATGAGCTTATGCTATAAGGACGCTGAGCCGAAGGGTTCGATGTGGTTACTGGTTTGTTTTTGCTAAATAAACGCTCTATGCTTCTGTTTTATTTTGATTCGGGTTCTCTGATAGGAGTTTTTTGGAACACTAGATTTAGTTCATTATTGATACCAAACCGATTAAAATAGAGGATAGTTATGAGGTAGAGTTAGCTGACGGAAGGATAGCTAGTATGAACACTATTTTGAAAGGTTGCAATTTGAGTCTAGTGAGCCATGTTTTTGAAATCGATCTTATACCGATTGAGCTTGGTACGTTTGACTTCATAATCGGTATATATTAGCTTGTCAAGAACGATGCCGTTATCGTCTGTGGAGAGAAGGTTGTTCGTATACCATATGGGAATAAGACGTTGATAGTCGAAGGTGACAAAGGTGTGTCTCGATTGAAGGTCATATCTTGTATTAAGGCCCCGTAAGTATATCAAGCGAGGTTGTCACTTATTTTTGGCACACGTGATGGAGAAGAAGTCGAAGGAGAAATGAATGGAAGACGTGCCTGTAATTCATGATTTTCCTGAGATGTTTCCTGAGGAGTTGCCAGGACTACCACTGCCGAGGCAAGTAGAATTTTGAATTGATCTAGTACCGGGGGCTGCACCTGTTGCACGCGCACCGTATAGATTGGCACCATCTAAGATGAAAGAGTTGTTGGTACAATTGCAAGAGCTGCTGGAGAAAGGATTTATTCGTCCGAGTTCATCACCGTGGGGTGCATCAGTTTTGTTTGTGAAGAAGAAAGATGGATCTTTTAGAATGTGTATAGATTATCGAGAGTTGAACAAGTTGACTATCAAAAATCGTTATCCTCTTCCAAGAATTGATGATTTGTTTGATCAACTGCAAGATTCTAGCATGTATTCTAAGATCAATCTGCGATCAGGATATCACCAGTTACGTATTAAAGAAGAAGACATTCTGATTACTGCATTTAGAACTCGGTATGGTCACTTTGAGTTCCAAGTAATGCCATTTGGATTGACTAATACGCCTGCTGTATTTATGGACTTGATGAACCGAGTATGTAAGCCATATCTTGATAAGTTCATCATTGAGTTCATCGATGATATTTTGGTTTATTCCAAGGACGAAGAAGAGCATGAGAAGCATTTGAAGATTGTTCTGGAGTTGCTCAAGAAAGAGAGATTGTATGGCAGGTTTTTGAAGTATGATTTTTGGCTCGATTCGATACAATTTATGGGTCATGTGCTTGATCGTAGTGGTGTTCATGTTGATCCTGCCAAGATCGAGGCCATTAAGAGTTGGGCTGCACCGAAGACGCCGACGAAGGTGAGACAATTTCTTGGATTGGCTGGCTACTATCAGAGGTTTATTGAAGGTTTTTCTTTGATTTCTAAGCCACTAACTAAGTTGACTCAGAAAAATAAGAAGTACAAGTGGGGAAGTGAAGAAGAAGCTTTTCAAACGCTGAAGCAGAAGTTGTGTAGTGCAACGATTTTAGCATTGCCCGAAGGAACGTAAGATTTTGTGGTGTATTATGACGCATCTCTTAAGAGTTATGGAGCCGTGTTGATGCAAAGAGAAAAGGTGATAGCGTATGCTTCTAGACAATTTAAAGTCCATGAAGAGAATTACACTACAAACGATTTGGAGTTAGGAGCCGTTGTTTTCGCTCTTTGATTATGGAGACATTATTTGTATGGAACGAAGTGTGTGGTTTCACCAATCACAAGAGCTACCAATATATCTGAATCAGAAAGAGTTGAACTTGAGACAACGAAGGTGGATTGAGTTATTGAGTGATTATGATTGTGAAATTCGGTATCATCCTAGAAAAGCAAATGTTGTGGCTGACGCCTTAAGCCGGAAGGAAAGGGATAAGCCATTACGTGTTTGAGCTTTGATGATGACTGTTCACAATGATTTACCTAAGCAAATTCGTAAAGCTCAGGAGGAAGAGATGAAAATGGAGAATGTGAAGGCAGAAAATTTAGGGAGATTGATTAAGCAAATATTTGAGTTTCGCCCTGATGGAACACGTTGTTTTGGAAATCGTGTGTGGTTGCTGTGATTTGGTGGATTGAGGGATTTGGTTATGCATGAGTCACATAAGTCCAAGTATTCCATCCATCCGGGATCGGACAAGATGTATCAAGACTTGAAGCCATTATACTGGTGGCTGAATATGAAAGCGGATATTGCCACGTATGTAAGCAAGTGTCTGACTTATACGAAGGTCAAAGCTGAGCATCAGAAACCGTTTGGAGTACTGCAACAACCTGAGATTCCAGTTTGGAAGTGGGAAAGGATTACTATGGATTTTGTGAGTGGATTGCCAAGAACGCCGAGTGGGTATGATACGATTTAGGTTATTGTCGACCGACTGACCAAGTCAGCTCATTTCCTACCAATGAAGAAAAGGGATAGTATAGAGAAGCTCACGCGACTTTACTTTAAGGAAATAGTGTGTAGGCATGGTGTTCCTGTTTCGATCATTTAGATCTAGATAGCCATTTTTCGTCAAGATTCTAGAGATCGCTTCAGGAAGCGTTGGGGACGAATTTGGATATGAGTACCGCTTACCACCCTCAAATAGATGGTCAAAGCGAGAGGACTATACAAACGCTAGAAGATATTTTGCGTGCCTGTGTGATTGACTTTGGAAGTAGTTAGGATCGCCATCTGCCATTGGTCGAGTTCTCATACAACAATAGTTATCACGTGAGCATTAAGGCTACACCATATGAGGCTTTGTACGGATGGAAATGTAGATCACATGTATGCTGGAGTGAGGTTAGGGATAGCCAACTCACCGGTCCATAATTGATCCGTGATACGACCGAGAAAATCGTCCAGATTAAAAACCGTTTGTTAACCGCCCGCAGTCACCAGAAAAGTTATGCAGATACGAGAACTAAGCCGTTGGAATTTGAAGTCGGTGATATGGTACTGCTCAAGGTATCGCCATGGAAGGGAGCTGTGCATTTTGGAAAGCGCGAAAAGTTAAGTCCATGTTACATTAGGCCATTTAGGATTATAGCTAGTGTTGGTCCTGTAGCTTATACGTTGGAGTTACCTAAAGAATTGAAGGAGATTCATAGTACGTTTCATGTTTCGAATCTTAAGAAGTGTCTTGCGGAAGGTGATATTGTTGTTCTGATGGACGAGATTCAACTTGATGATAAGTTGCATATGATTGAAGAGCCAGTGGAAGTTATTGATAGATAGGTTAAGCAACTTAAGCAAAGTAAGATACCTATAGTTAAAGTTCGTTGGAATTCGCAAAGAGGTCTAGAATTTATTTGGGAACGTGAGGATCAGATTGAGAAAAAGTACCCTCATCTCTTTACAAGTAAGGACGAAGCGAGGAAAGCGGATAAGTCGAGCTGAGCACCGGGACAGCGCTCCCTAAAGGAGGGGAGAATGTAACAACCCGAGTTTCAGGTCAACGTTTATCCCGAGCTATGATAATTATTTTGCCACGTAACTAATTATAGTCGTTTACGCTATATAAGGTTTGATGAGAATTTCCATTTATAGGGTAATTTCATGCCGTGGTTGAGTTTCTATTTGTTTTTAGCGTCTAAGAAAGTCTGAAAAATTTATATTGTTGCTCCGAGAGCGTGAATATGTTATTTTTATATTTTACGACGTTTCCCCGAGTTTTTGTGTTAGCCTCAAAATATTGAGTCGAACATGAAGTTCGTTCATTATGTATTTAAGTCTCGGTCAATTAATTAGTTAATTTTGTAATAGAATATTATCGGGAATCAGGCTCGATAGTTGAACTAATATTGTATATGTTTTGGGTTTAATCCCAAGCAAAACCCGAGCCCAAGTCCTAGTTAAATATCTCGCGCGTCACATTAAATGTGTAGGGGTATATATATATATATATATATTTTTACTTAGAAAATATCTAACTTCTCATTTTTCTAAATAATATCTCTAGTTTCTCTCTCAACTCTCTCTCTCTTCTTTCTCTCTCTAAATCAACTCACTTTCTTTATCTCTTTTCTAGTTCGATTCGTGTTGTGTTATATGAAGTGTAAGTGTTAATCGGGATCCTACAAGTTTTGAGAAAGTTAGATTGTTGTTATTAGCAAGAGGTTGTTTTGAAAAAGGTTCGGTTTGGTGTGTTGGGGTGTTCGTCCGTACGGTTAAGCAAAGAGGGAACCAAAATCAAACTTTGTTCTAGCTTTGTGAGCACTTATTTATGTTTATGTATTGATTTAAATAGATGTTATTACATATATATGATTGTTGCTAGATGATTCAAGTGCAAATTTGAGTTGAAAGATTTTGTTGTAGAACATGTGTTTGGATAGTTTTTCTAGCTATTAAACAGTTGGAATGGTTAGATTTTAATAAAAATGTGATTTGGTTTGACTTTGAGTTGACCAAGTTTGACCAGAAACTTTGACTTGACCGTGGCTTGTCAAGAAGTTTTTGAAATCTAAATTAGGCTGTTGATAATGATAAAAGATGTTCTAAGGTTCGTTTTGATATAAGGTGGGCCTTGTAACTCCTAAAAACGAAGATCTTACGCCCGAGTCAAGTTTGGGTTATTTTAGGGTAAAAAGTCAACTACAAAGTATGACTTTTGAAAGTCAAACTTGCGTGAACTTTTGAAAATTATTTATAACGAGCAAAGGGTTCGTAATGTTAGTTAAATTAAGATGAAATGCTAAGTTTGGGTTATATTATCCTTAATTTCGGCAAGCTTTCTAAAAATGAAAACTTTGTGAGAAACGTTGTAATATTTTTGAGTGTGTCAAAGTGAAATGTTTTGCGTCGCACTTGGAGATTGTAGTATACAATTGTATATACGTAATTTTATATATATGCAAGTATGAATTATATGATTTAATATACTTTTAGTCACGTACCGCTATATATGTATTATATAGGTCGCGGTTGAGACGTGAAGTTTATTTTTGCCGATGTTATTTGATTGAATTGGATCTTGTTAAGGTGAAGTTCAATACCTCGCTTTTGAACTATTTTAAATGTTTTTAAACCCATGAGTAGGATACATGTTTGTTTTATAAATCGAACACATATGATTTTATGGTATGCTGGACCCGATTACGAGTTTGTTTCCGCATAAGTTGCTATTGTTGAAGTCCCTTATTTCATGAACCGTTAATTGCCTTGCGAGGTGAACGCTAATGCATTAAATAGATCTATTGGGTTTGACAACCCTGTCCGGGGTTTGAATCCGTTGGTGAACAACGGACATTTTGTACTTAGAAATATAGTAGGTATATGACAATAATACCTTGTTTTGGGGCACCTTTAACATATGAAATGCCATATGTCCCTTAGTTAACGTTCAGTTGTCATAGCTTAATTGTGTGAAAAAAGAAGTTGTTATACTATTCCATTTGTTGCTTTGTTTTCCGAGAACAATTAAGTGGTTCAAAGTTTAATTATATTGATTAATTTAAACTCTATGAATTTCACTCAACTTTGTTGTTGACATTTTAAACATGTTTTATCCCAGGTAACCAAGGCTAAAGGCAACGATGGCGTGGCAGTGTCGTGCGTGTGATGGATCTTATGGAAAGACTTCTTGTGTGTTTCGGTCTTTCAAAAACAATGTCTTAAGTTGTGTTTAAAAACAATGTCTTTTATTTGAAAACAATTTGTCTTTCAATGTTGTAATAGATGGTGGTTGCGATTCTGTGGGACCTAAACGTACTTTTAACTCTGAATAATTATGGAACACATGTTTGGTAAAACGTCTTATTTGGGTTGTTTTCTGTTATCATAGTGAATGATGCTATTTAGTAACACCAAATTTCTAATTTCCGCTGCGCAATTCGATGCCCCTCGGGGCGGGTGTTACACAAAGTGATTGCCTTGACCGACTTAGCGAAATCCCTTGGGTCGTTTCAACTTTAATTGTCATAGAGGGCGAGGTCCTCTAATAATGCCCATGATTCTTCGGCCTTAAGGTCACGAAGCTTGCCCCCAGCCGATTGGTCAATGGTTCGTCTTGTGACAGGATTGACATGGTCATACAAATTTTGGAATTAGAGCCAAAGGTCGATGCCATGATGAGGGAATTTTT
Organism: Tanacetum coccineum; assembly: GCA_026074375.1. Taxonomy (NCBI): domain Eukaryota; kingdom Viridiplantae; phylum Streptophyta; class Magnoliopsida; order Asterales; family Asteraceae; genus Tanacetum; species Tanacetum coccineum. The sequence continues at coordinate 54,608 of BQNB010019548.1, read as the reverse complement.
GTAGTAAGTCCTTGAAACGAGTCTATGCTTCGGATAGAGATTCTCCATGATGTTGTTGGAACATCAGGATATCGTTGCGGAGTTTTGCAGTCCTTCCCGGTGGAAAGAATTGAGCAAGGAATCGGGTAGTAAGATCCTCCCATGTGGTGATGGATCCTGCTAGAAGACGTTCAAGCCAATTGCTAGCTTGATCGTGAAAGGAAAATTGAAATAAACGCAGGTGCGTTCTTTCCCTATTGTTACCGTCAAGGTCAAGTGAGTCTACAAGTTTAAGGAAATCATTGAGGTGTTGGTTTGGATCCTCGGACCGAAGTCCGTGGAATGAGCATCCGTTTTGCACCAACCGGATGGTGTCGGATCGAAGAGGTACCACGTTGTTCCCTACAGGGAGCTCAATGGTATTCCTGTAGCCCTCGTGGCTAGGTTTGGAGTAGTATTCAAGAGTGCGGATAGGATTCTCGTCTCCCATGGTGGTTGACGAAAATGGGTTACGAAACAGATAACACAAAGAACAGATAGTCTACGAGAAAGCTAATATGCAAAAATTAAATCTTACTTGAAAGGATTGAAGCAAGTAGAACTAAGCTAAACTATGATCAAAACCTAACTATTCCCCCAGCAGCGGCGCCAAAAACTTGTTGCGGTTGTCGTAAGGGACTTCTACAAGAAGTTTTACAACTCCCTAGGAAGTGTACCTAACCGTTGTAGTGTAGTATAGGCAAGACTCGGGGGTTGTTATCGCTTTCTAGGGGAATAGGTTGGGAAGGCTTGATCACGGTCTTAAAGAATTCAAAGGGTTGAGAGAAGATTCTTTTTATGTTTTTATGTTTATAGGAAAGCAGGTAAATCATATATTTGAGAGGTTTGGTTGGTTTTAGCTATTAAACTAAATAATAAACTACGCTACTGGTGATAATAATATAATAAAGGATTGTGTTTATTTAATCATGTATTACTCCCTAGATTGCTTCTCCTAGTGTTGTTGCTTTGTCACACTTGTGATGATCTATGTAATTATTTTCTAAGTCATGAACGAATTACACGAACCCGCCGTCTATTTAATATTTCGTTAAGGCAACGCACAAGTAAGGTAGTATGAAGACTATTACAAGGCCCCTAAGAGTATATTAAATGCATTTGAAATATATTAAGAGTGGATCAACCATATAGGGCTAGGTATTATAAGACTGTTACCCGTTGATATCCTTCGACACAATCAGGTTGTTCCAGACATACAACAACGATACAGACAAAAGCTGATTTCTAAGACCTACCTTGCATATTCATCTCAAAAGCAACACCATAAGATCTACATCGTATGATTTACATACAATCAATAAAAATAAAACACAATAGAAGGTTTAGCCAAGCATGTTAAAGATAAAGTAAGAACAGAAAAGAATCACACAACAAGACATATTGAATGATTAAGATAGTCTTGCTTGATTAAAACATGAATTGACGAGAGTACAATAGGGTTTTGAGGCCCTAAAATCGTCCCTAACAGCTGCTAAATGAAATAGGGTTTGTCCCTTTCTTTTACTCTAAAGTTACACACTTAAAACCCTAAAAAGGGATTTGTATATATAGGAAAATCGTTGTGACGGCGTCGCGTTTTAATCGTGACGCCGTCATGAATAGAATATTCTAGATAATGGGTTGGGTCATACATTTTGACGCCGTCTTGAGATCTTGTAACACCGTCTTGAGGTGAGTTGTGACGGCGTCACGTGTAATCTGTGACGCCGTCTCTAGTTTCTGAGTAGAAATTCTTAAGAGATGTTGGTGTAGGTTTGTAGTCTTGTCTGTTTCTTCTCCAAATGAGCCCAAGTCACGTGTATTTCCTCCAAATCCCTTCCAAATGCTGAATACCTGAAAAGGAACGATTAAGTACCTATTTTGGGCATAAATGCACGATTTAGGAGGTTAACCGACCCAAAAAAAGTGTATAAAATGACACCTCATCAGTGAATAACTCACTGAAACATCTTCCTCAAATAAGGTTAAAGAAAATTCTTTCATTCCTGCCTCTTTGGACTATGACCATGAAATGGTCCAAAAGTCCAAAGATTGGGTTGAGAGACTCAATCCTGACAGAAAACTTCCAAACTTTAATACTAGAAGAATTCTAGTCCCTGAAAGTCAAGCTGTTAATGAGTGTCTTCAACTCCCCCCCCCCCCCCCCCCCCCCCCCCCCCCCCCCCCCCCCACCCCCCCCCCCCCCCCCCCCCCCCCCCCCCCCCCACCCCCCCCCCCCCCCCCCCCCCCCCCCCCACCCCCCCCCCTCACTAAGGCATCTGCTGACCCTGAGTCTTCTAAAGAGTCAGGCTCAGAACCTTAAATCCCTCTACCTCCAATGAAAAATCTTTAGGGAGATTCTCCAAGCTCTGAGGTAGTTACATTGACTTACCAAGATCACTCTCCAAGGGAGAGATCTGGTTTGGGTACCATAAAACACACAAATCCTAAAACTTAAGAACCTTCAAACAAGAATGTTTTAGGACATGCCATTTTTTATAATACTAGACTAGTCACTTCTTCAGTCCCTACTTAAGTTAAAACCAATGACCAAGAGTCTAAAATTGATGAACTGACAAAACTGGTCCAAATGTTAATGGATGAGAAGATTAACTCAACTCAAAAGATGCAGGAACCAAAATTTGTGTCCTCATAGCCTGAATCATCTAAGTCAGTCAACTCATCCAAACAAAGTTAGGATTTTAAACCAAATGGCAAGAACCCTGATTCATCTAAACCAGTTAGACCAAAGCCTCTTCAGAAACCCAAGCTCAAATGTGAGCTTTGTAGTTAGACCAATCATTCAACTGATGATTGCTATAGGATCCTCTACTGCATGAAATGCAAGAAAGAGGATCACAGGACCTCAGATCATGAAATATACATTGCATCACTGAAAAGTAGTCAAAACTACAAGGCACATCCTTATCAGTATGCATCTCCTTCCAAACAGATCCTGAAATCCAAGGTACCCACCATGCACTCATTGTGGCTTCAACGACTATCACCCTGATGATTGTAAAAACTACCCTGAGTGTGAGATTTGTGGAAGTTATGACCATTTCACCTCATGACACAACCATGTCATTCAGGTTATAGGAGCTCTTGTTGAATCCTCTCAGTCAAGTGAATCCTCCATAGGAGTGAGTTGCACTACTTGTGGAAGTAGTGTGCACTCAACCACTAACCATAATGATTTTGATCACTTTAAGAGAGGTGAGAAACTTCAGGCTACTAAAGCCAAAGAGCCCACAAAAAGGTGGGTTCACAAGAGAAATAACCTAGTTTATTATTTATGCAAAGACACATCAAGGAGCCCATCTGGTACCTGGACATTAGATGCTTAAGGAGTATGGCTGGTGTCAAGAGTTATCTGCACAAATATGTAGAGCAACCAGGTTCTAAGGTAGTGTTTGGTGATAACTCATCTTGTATTACTGAGGGATATGGTTCAATAAACTATGGTGATATTATTTTCTCTAAGGTAGCCTTTGTTAATGGTCTAAAATACAATCTAATTAGCATCAGTCAACTCCGTGATGCTAAATATATTGTTCAATTTGATGATAAGCAAGGAGCAATCTTTAATGCTAACAAAGAATTTGTGTTGATAGCCCCAAGAAGAAATGATGTATATGTCATTGACATGTCATCACTAACTACAAATGGAGCCTGCTTCTTTGCTAAAGCCTCAGAAAGTGTAAACTGGTTATGGCACAAAAGGCTATCACATCTTAATTTCAAGAACATTAATAAACTTGCTAAGCAAAACAAAGTTCTTGGCCTTCCTTTACTTGTTTATTCAAAGGATAAACCATGCTCAGCATGTGAAAAAGGAAAGCATAAAAGAGCTTCTTTCAAAACTAAACAAAACTTCTCTATCAGGAAATGCTTGCATCTTCTTCATATGGACCTCTTTGGGCCTGTCAGTCCAATGTCCATCAATCATGAGAAATACACCTTAGTCATTGTTGATGAGTACTCAAGGTACACATGGGTTCACTTTCTCAAGAAGAAGAGTCATGCAGCTGAAATGATTATGTCTTTTATTAGGATGGTTGAAAAACAAAATGATGTAAAAGTCAAACATATTAGAACTGATAATGGGACTGAGTTTAGAAACTCTAAACTTGAGAGTTTTTGTAATGAGAAAGGAATTTCTCAGAACTTCTCTTCTCCTTATACACCTAAACAAAATGGTATAGCTGAAAGAAAGAATATAACTCTCATTGAGGCTGCTAGAACCATGCTAAATGGATCAGTACTCTCTAAGCATTTCTGAATTAAAGCAGTCCGAATTGCTTGTTACACTCAAAATAGATCAATCATTGTTAAAAGACATGATAAGACTCCCTATGAGATATTCAGAGAAAGGATTCCTGACATCAACTACTTTTATGTATTTGGATGTCATTTGTTTATTCATAATCACAAGGATCATCTACGCAAATTTAATGCAAAGCTGAAGATAGATATTTCCTAGGATACTCACTTAACTCTAAAGCATTTAAAGTCTTCAACACATGTAGACAATAAATAAAGGAGACTTATCATGTTACATTTGATAAAAGTATTAAAGCCTTCAGGTTCACAAATACCTCAGTAGATGAAATTAGAATTAATAACTCATCTAGATATCTTCTTGATAAATTTACTCATGAAGATGACCCATCTAGACAATATCAAGCCAACTATGAATTTTCATACTACATCATTCCCCATGGTTATTCACTCAATGAACTAAGCCAAGAACATCATGTCCCTGAAGTGATTGCTCCAAATAAGCAAGACAACCCTCAAACTAAGGATGTTGAAGGTCTTCCTAACCTAACAAACACTAAAGAGACACAAGAACAAAATGTTCAAAATGAACAAAAACTCATCAACTCACTGAAGAAACTTTAGGAAACAACACTAAAACTTTAGTACCTATTACTGATCCTTAAATCCCTGAAGTATCTGTTGATCCCACGCCTTGATCGATTCTTTACCTTGTAAAGAGTATGTTACCTTGGATGAATCCAAAATAACAATAGTGGAAACTTTGTGTGTATATCAAAGTGTATGCGGAATCTACACTTTGATACTCTAGACGTATATATCAATGGAACAGTACTTGACAAAGAACAATGAATAAAACCACAAACTGCTTCAATATTATTAACAATACGAGTACTCTTGATTAGTACCAGGGTTACAAACCTTGAAGCTTTATGTTCTTTCTCTAAGATGTATCTCTATCTCTTAAGCATAAGCATATATCTAAACATTAACCTAGGATCTCCTTTTATACACCACAAGGAGTCCTTTACAAGATAACTACCTAGCTTTTAGGATCAGTTACAATTATATTCAAATACAAATCTTCCTAAAATATAAAAGATATACATTCCTTATTTATCTCTAATGCATCCATTATCTCCAGTCAGCAACTTTGAGCCATCAGCATATTAATTCTTTCTCTAGCATATTAACTAACACTTGGCAGTACTAAGTATGTACTATCAGTACTAACTCATTTAGTACTGTTTAGTTATACCTGACAATATTAAGTCTGCTGAAGCTTTATTCCCAACAATCCTCCCCTAAACTTGTGATTTATCTTCAAATCCTAAGTTTCTTCTGGATTAAATCTTCTTGTCTTCTGATGATGATTCTTTTAAACACTCTGCTACTTCTGCACTTGTAATCTGATGAACTTTAGTAGTTCATATGCTTGTGTACTTTCATGATCAACTCCCAATCTCTTATTCAACATCTTTGATATCATCTCTTGACTTAAAGGATATTTCTTCTCTGTCATCATATGTATAGCAATCCCATTTTGCATCAGCAGAATATGAATACCACAAAAATCACATAAGCTCCAACTTATCAGATTATATTCATGCTGATTCTTCCATATTTCATCTTCTTCATCAGGCTCAAATAAAGTATGCAGATCCCCCCAAAGCATCAAATCATATCCTTCTGGCCTTGAAGCACTATATCTTTCTTTGACTAACCTGTTAAGCCCATACACTTGGTCTAATCAAAGTCCTTCAAGCATCTAACTCAAAACCTTATAGTTCGTGGAAACTGCCATCTTCCTCTGAAATTTGACAATACATGAAATTCTCTGTCAGAACATAAGTTCTTCCAAGTCCCATATATGGATATTTTTGAAGATAGAGATTTCAACCATCTTCTGCACAACTCCTTCTCTGGAACTATGTCTAAGTATCCCTTGAGATCTTCCTTCTCAGTTTCTTCTTCCATCTTTTGTCTCTTAACAGTACCTCTTATGCTTTTTCTAGGAAGAGATTTCTTTCTTTTTGCTCCAGATTCTTTAGACACTTCTTTCATTTCCTTTTATGTATTAACATTTTCTTCTTCAATCCTTTCAGGAGACTTCATCTTTTCACTTCCATGCTCTATAGGCTCAATATATTGGTTAAAATCCTAAACCTTTTCAAATATTGGCCTAATCTCATTATAAGACATTACCTTAAAGTCACCAATCTTGTAGTTTCCCTGATTCTTCAAATATTTAATCATATTCCTCCTTGCTTGAGTAACTATCTTTGGTTTCATCTTCAAAGCATGATACCTTATGACTGAAGGATAATTCCAATCTATCTTCTTAGTTGACTTGGCTTCAGACATAACTCTTTGCTCTTCCTCTTCATTCCATTGTCTAGTAATTTCTTCATCCCTTGCAATTTGTGCCCTTTGTTCTTCATCCATTTGTTCTTGCAGTCTAATGGCTTCAACAAAACTCAACCTTTCTTGTTCAAGCTCTTTCTTAGACTTATTCTTAGGCTCAGGCTCTGTCATTATTGCTTTTCCCTTGTCTTTTCTTGTCCTTTCCTCTTCACTCCTTCTTCTGTAAGGAACAGTTCTTCCAGCAGTACTAATATTTTCCTCAGCAGTACTAATCATTGGAACTTCACTAGCAGTACCTTTTGTTGCTCTGGCAGTACTAACTTTAGAATTTCCTTTCTCACTGCTTCCATGATCTTGAATGACTTCAGTGGGAGTAACTTCTTGTATAATAGGTTTAGTTTCAGTGCTTGCTTTCCCTTGAACCTCTGCATCAGATAATTTCCTCCCCTGTTTGGAAGAATCATCTTCAACATCTTTATCATCTTTAGAAAAGGACAACCCTTGCTCTTTTCCTTGCTTTCCCAGTCTTGACTTGAAACTCTAACTTCTTTACCCTTAGAATGAGCTTAGTGACAGTAGCACTATAAGTTAGCTTGGTCTTCTTCAAATCATCCTCCAAACGCCAATTATCTCAGAGAGTTTGGTAACCAAATTCGTCAATTCAATGAGTTTTAAACTACCCTCATCACTTCAATGTGAGTGAACAACATGGAGAGGTGAGTCTAGGTGTAGGAATATGTTTGTTCTGGTTTTAGTGTTGTTGTGTTGGAGATGGGAAGGATACAGCAGTAGTGGTATGATCAGGTGAGTTTTCAGTTGTAGGTTCAGGTGAGTAGGAAGGTGAAGGTTCAGGTAAGGGTGAAGGTGAAGATGTGATTCTTGAAGGTGAAGTGGAAGGTTTAGAAACATTTAGCATAGTAGGTAATAAAGCAACTTCTTGGCCTGAATATCCCTTTGTAGGCCTCTTCATATTGTCAAAAACTTTGATGCTAAGAGAGGGTACAAGATATGTTCTTGAGTGTTGTTGAAGTTGTTTCCTCTGTATATCTAAGCATATTTGAATGAACCTAGGGTACATTAAAAACTTATGGGGACTGGAAATATTGGACACCATATGCTCAAAAATCAACCTAGAAAAGTTAAATGTCCTATTGGTAGCTAAACAGATAACATTAGTTGCAATGTTGCTACTAAACTGCTCCCAAGCAGTCATCTTGGCGAGACAATGAGAGAATAGTGGTGGATATGAAACCTCCATTGAGGAGAAAAAGTACCCTTTTGAAAAGTTAACTTATCTGAATCAGTGTGATATCCCATGAGTGTCAACTGCTCAAAAATCTCCGAGTTAGGTATAGAAGTAATACCATCATGATCATCCAACTTGAGGTGTCTTCTTAAAGATGCTTCAGTGATAGTCATGGAGTAACCATCAATGGTAGCAGTAATCTGGACTTCTCCATTATCATCAGTAGTAGCTTCAATAGACCTCTAAAATTATTTGATAAAAGAGATATAAACATCTGGCTTCTTTGTGAGTGCATAGCAAATGTGACTTCAATTTAGGAAATCGATGACTTGATGAAACCCTTCACTTCCAGTAGATTTCTCTAAAAACGCTACCATGTTGTGCTTGTCACAAAATTCCAAATTTTCCATGAATAAAAGTGTGAGTAATCTAGTGGGATATGATCGGTTATAAAAAGGAATGATTGGCTGGAGAAAAGTTTAATTTAAGATTATATAATAAATGTAGAGATATGGTTTGACCGACTTAAAGAAATTAAGTTTATCATGATGAAATCAAATGTATATATAGAAAGATCACGAAAGTCCAATTAGTCAAACCCCTATATCATAAGTATTTGGCGGAAATATCTCAACGGCTCTATTAATTAATGAAAAATTCTGTTAGGGTGTAAACAGTACTAACGGTCATCCAGCAGTACCAAATTTGCCCTTAGCCTAACTCAAAATAACCAGCAGTATTAACTTCGGCCAACAAAACAGTACAAACTCCAAAACGTTTGTATCATTCAAATAGCTTCACACAATCTCTCGTTCTGTTTTTAAGCTCAACATTGAATCCTCAATTCCTTTTAACTCACTTTGAGCACTCTGTCTATTTTCACACATCCTCTTTAAGTTTTTAAGCTCACATTTAATCTCTTACTTTCTTTTAACTCACTTAGCACTCCTGTTGTTTTTGCACACTTCTCTCTTTCTGTTTGTTAAGCTCACCAATTCTCTCTAATTCTTTTGCTTCACACAGTTTCAAACAAAAAGTATAGTTTTTGGCAAACTACCAGCCATTAACGGATTTGAGTAATATCTTATCAATAGCCGTTGCTTTGGACTAGAGCCAATGCCTTCATTGTAAAACATGGTGCATTGAATAACCATATAGTTTTTGAGTAAACTATCAACATTATCAATGATATGAAAGTCTTTACCAGTAGCCGTTTGCTCTGGACTAGTCAATTCTTGATGTCTATTAGACATGGTGAACTGATGACCATTTGTTGTGTAGTGTTAAAACCAACACTTTTAGGAACAAACAACATCCCCCCCTCAAATAAAACATCATTGAGTAACCAATTTCACACTTCAATGCGTATCCTGAAAGAGTTAACTTAAAACCAAGAAAAACATAATTTAACCATTTTTCTTGTTTAGCAGTACTAAATGTAACTAACAGGATTAACAATGAGACATAGAAAGAACTAGCAGTACTAACTATAAGTAACAGTTTTGACAAACAGTTTTAAATATAAACTAGCAGTAAACTAATTATAACCTAGCAATATAATTTACAAAGATTTAACATACTAACAGTTAACAAACTTACAAAAACAACAAGAGGGATATTGGGCATTATGGATTGAGCATTCCAATACTTGAAGACTCAATTACTGCAATCTACCAGCATCAAAACTTTTTGTAAGAAGATCTACATTATTTTTAGTGTCAATCTTAGCCATTTGAATCAACTTTTTAGCATTGTAGTCTCTTATAAAATGATGCCTAATCTTTATATGTTTTGTTTTAGAATGTTGAACAAGATTTTCTATTTTGTAGATAGTACATTATTTCATTATAAACATAACAGTATGCATGAAATTGTACCCATAGTCCCAGCAGTTGGTTGTTTGTATCCAAAGAACCAGTCCATAAGAACACTTGCAGCACCACATATTCAGCCTTCAATTATAGAATTGGCATACACAGTTTTTTTTCTGCATGCCAAGAGATCAGCCTATTTCCCAAAGAAACGGACCAACATCATATTAGTTCTTCCTATCTTTGTAGCTCTAGCATTAGTCACGTGTCTGTGTGTAGCAACTAATTCCCATGGAGAATCCTAGAAGTACCAAAGTCCTAAAGAAGGTTTTTCACTTTTAAGGTATCTAAAGATTCTCTTAACAGCTAAGAGATGAGATATCTTTGGAGAAACCTGAAACCTTACACATGCATAGACTGCAAACATGATATCTGGCCTAGATGTTGTAAGGTACATCAAAGATCCTATCATAGATCTATAAAGATGTTTATCAAACATTAGCAACATCCCATCTTGAAACCAAAGGCTTATCGAAATCCTGTATGGATAGAGCAGACTTCACATCTGTGTAGTTGTACTTTCTCAAAATCTCATGGACATATTTATCTTGACTGATAAAAATGCCTTTCTTATTCTGTTAGACTCGTAAACCTAAAAAGAAGGTAAGTTCTCCCATAGAACTCATTTGAAACTTATCTTTCATAAGCTTCTCAAACTCATTACATAACTCCTTCTTTGTAGATCCAAAGATAATGTCATCCACATTATTAAATTTTTTTTGAACAACAAGATATGTCCCCTTTTGTCTCTGATGAATAATGTTTGGTCAATCTTCCTTTTTGAAAACATTTCACAAGATAATAAGTGGCCAAAGTGTCATATCAAGCTCTAGGTGCTTGATGCAGCATAAAAGGCTTCACTACCTTATAGACTTTATCAGGATGATCAGGATCTTCAAAACCTAGAGGTTGACATACATAGACCTCCTCTTCAATCTGACCATACAGGAAAGCACTTTTTACATCCATTTGGTAGACCATAAATCCCATATAGGAAGCATAAGCCAGGAACAATCTTATGGCCTCAATTCTAGCCACAGGTGCAAAGACTTCATCATAGTCTATGCCCTCTTCTTGAGTATGTCCTTGAGCAACAAGTCTTCTGCTTAATGTTTCTGATGACTATCCCGTTTATCTTTATTGTTTTTGTATACCCACTTTTGTACCAATGCTCTAAGACCCTTGTAGGTAAATCCACAAAATCCCAGACCTTTTGCAGTTTGAACTGTAGAAGTTCCTCCTGCGTAGCTTCTACCCATGCTAGATTCTAAGAGCTTGAGAAACTCTTTTTGGTTCTTCCCGAGAGAGGAAACAAACAAAAAGACATGTATGAAGATCCTGATGAGTCTTGCCTTCATATATAGCACTAAGAAATCTTTTTTCAGAATAAGAAGTTTTCATCCTTCTTGTTTGAATAGATGACTGCACATCACCAATCACATGCTTAATTGGGTGATCTTTGTGAATTCTTGTGTGAGGAGTGGTAGGGACTTCATAAGATTGAGGAATGTTCCCCCAATTCAATTTCTTGATCCCCTACTTGTGTATCTTCAGATGTAGGACTTGGTCCCACCAAGTCTTCAGGAGTAGCAGTATTAACTTCAGGAACAGCAATACTAACTTCTCTACTACCAGTATTAATATCTGGTCTGGCAGTATTAACTTGTGATCACGCAAGCTAGAAGTACCCCATTATTCTGAAGACAGCTATCATCATGAGTCTTTTTTGAATCATCAATCTCATCATGTAGCCCATTTTGATCTTGTATTTGAGCATCAGCAACAGATTTGGGTAAAACATCATCAAAGTATGAAGCATCCTTCCAAATTGGCATTACAATATAATCTTGATTATCTTGATCTTGTTGAGAAGATGTACTAGACTCAGAAACTCCTTGTATACTTGTAATATCATTAGAAAAAGTCCCTACAACCACTAGTACATGATTCATTGATTAGGTTAGAGAATCAAGATCAAATAGCCACTTTGGACCATTTCCTTCTATCATAGGCTTATTCTCTAAGAACCCAATATGCAAGTTTTCCTGAACTTTTCTGGTTCTAATGTTGTATACCCTAAAAGCTTTGCTACTTAAGGAATATCCAACAAAGAAACCTTCATCACTTTTTCCATCAAACTTGCCCAACTTATCTAAGGTATTGAGAATAGTAACATGACATCCAAATGGTTTCATGAAGCCTATAGCTGGTTTAATACCTCTAAAGAGTTCATAAGGAGTCTTGTTATGAGGCTTGACTATTAAGACCCTATTCTGTACATAGCAAGCAGTAGAAACTGCTTCTGCCCAAAATGTGGTAGGTAACTTAGAGTCAGCTAACATTGTTCTAGCAGCCTCAATGAGTGTCCTATTCTTCCTTTCAGCTACACCATTTTGCTGAGGTGTCCTTGCTACACTATATTCTCTTTTGATACCTTTTTCTCTACAGAACTCATCCATCACATTGTTTTTAAACTCTGTCCCATTATCACTTCTGATTATTTTAACTTTCTTATCCACTAGGTTTTCTACCTCTTTGATAAAGTTTTTAAGGATCTCACTTGTTTCATCCTTAGTTGTTAAAAAGAAAACCCATGAAAATCTACTATAATCATCAGTGACTACTAAGCAGTACTTTTTATGCATTAAACTACTAACAAAAGTTGGACCAAAAAGATCCATGTGCAGCATAAACAATGGCTTAGTAATGGGACTAAAGGCCTTGGTCTTACAAGAGGCTCTGTGTTGCTTGCCTTTAAGACAGGCAACACAAGTTTGGTCATTCTCAAATCTTTTTAAAGGCAAATCTCTTACAAGATTTTCTTTGACAAGTTTATTAATATTCTTAAAATTGACATGACCAAGCCTTCTATGCCAGAGCATTGATTCCTCAGATGTAGCCTTTGCAACTAGACAAGTTAAACCATCTTTAGGAACTATGTTTTTCATATCAAAACTGTACATGTTATCCTGTCTAGGAATTTTAAGAAGTATCTGATTTTCATCAGGCAACTTAAAATTAGGAGATAGGACAAGACATTCAGAGTCAGTAAAAAGAATCTGTGAGACACTAAAGAGGTTGAACTTTAACTCTTTGACAAAGTATACATCATCAAAATCAAGTTTATCAGTTTTAATAGTACCTTTGCCAGTAATTCTGCCTCCATTTGCTCCTCCACCAAAAGTAACATATCCTCCATCAAAGTCTTTGAAATCTGAAAGATGGGCTATGTTTCCAGACATGTGCCTTGAGCATCCACTATCAACAAATCCTTTATCATTTAGCTGTGAATTACTCTGCACACAAAACTTATGAAGTTAGTTATCTTTGGGGACCCAAGCCATTACTGACTTGGATCTGCCTCGTGCATCAATGTAATTATATTTGTTGAAAACCAGTGATGCACCATTGGGTTTGATGGGTTTCCAAACCCAACATGCTGAGGGCTTAACAGCATTAAATCCTTGCCTGACAGTAATAAACATTTGCCTACCAGTATTAATAGTTGGTGATCTACCAGTATAATATTTTGATTATGAGACTTTTTTTGTTAATGCTGTTCTCTTGTAAAAGGGCCTTTGAACAGTTGATTGTGCTTGATTTTGAAAATGTGTCCTTGGTCTAGCACAATGAACTGTTGATTTTGGGTGAGCAGTATAAGAAGGCCTAACAGTATTAAAATCCCTAGCAGTACTAAAAGGTCTGGCAGTGTTAACAGACCTAACAGTATTAACAGGCCTTGCATTATTAACAGTTTTTAGGCCAGTCTTCATTAAGACTGCTCTTGGAACCATATGTTTTTTGAACAAAAGACACTGTATTGAATGTGATCAAAACTTCACAGATAAAAATGCATTTACTAAAACAAAGTTACATCCTAAATGATTAGATTTTTGTGACCATTCCAATTCCTTTGGTTTTCCTCTAGTCATTTTGACCTGTACATTTCTTCGCATACCTAACTGATCTCCTAACGTGTTACAAATTTAAACAAACACTTTCCTTAAGTATCCCCCCCCCCCCCCCCCCCCGCAAAGGAATACCAGTTTCTCTTTTCAACCTTGATGGATAGACCTCAACATCATCCTCATCATCCTGACACCCAATCTCAATGATTGGAGCATCATTATTCCTTTGTATCTTTCCTATGTTCTTCTCCTAAATGATTAGCAGGATAGAAAAATTTTCTTTCCAATCTTTGTCTACCTTAAGTGGAGACTTATCAGAGCTAGAATCAGTCTTTTGTTTTAAAGAGTCATCAGTATTCTCCTTAGAATTTTCTGACTCTTTATCACAACCAGTGGTAGGCTTTACACTTGAATCCCTAGGACCATACTCATTTACCTCAGGTTGTTTGAATTCTTCTAGAACCTAATATACAAGTCTAAAGATGTTGTCCTATTTAGAATCAAAGGATGAGGTGAGGGGACATTATTATATCAAAAACCCTTTTTGCTTTTGTCAGTTATCTGACTTGCTAACAACTGATCTAAGTCTTTTGATGATTTTTCAAACTTTGCAATCTTAAACTCAAACCCCTCCTTTTCTTCCTTAACCTTTTCAAGTTCAGTCCTAAGTAATCCCATTAGATACTCTTTGTGACCTACACTTCTTTTAAGCAAAGCAATTTCCTCAGAAAAAAGAACTTCAGATTCTTTATATTTAAGAATTTGTCCTTCTAAAATTGATAAACCTCTTTTGTATGTAGAAGCTTTAAAACCAGTATCATCTAATTTAACAAGTAAATCATCATACTGTTTCTTTAGAGCTTCATAATTTTGCAAACAAGATTTAGAACAAGATTTATCATTTGTTACCTCAGAATCTGAGAATGCCATGAGAGCCATGTTTGCTTGAATTTCTTCCTCTGCCATGTCACTCCAATCAAATCCAGCACCATCTATAGCACACATTGCTTTTTCAGAAGCATCTTCAATCCTTACTGCCTTTGATGAGCTACCTTGATTCCAATTTCTGTTGTCTTTACTCCTTGGTGCTCTGCATTCTCTGGCAAAATGTCCCATTTTATGGCAGTTGAAACATTCTACCTTTGATTTATCATATCCAGCAGTACTGCTTCCATCAATGATGATCTTTTTTCCAATTCTCTAATAGAACTTTCTTGCCCTCATGCTTAGTAGTGCCATATTCCACTTTAGATCTATTTCTTCCAAATCATCATCATGAAGTTGCTCAAGATCTTCATGGACTAGTTGAGACCCTTGTGGTTGAGTGGACAAAAAGGCATATATTGTGGCATCACTAAAACTAGCAGTACTAGTTTCAGTACTGGCAGTATTAACTTTGGTGGTACCAGTACTAACTTCAGGATTAACAGTATTAATATTATTAATACTGCTAGCACCTGTAGTGGTTAGAAATGCCAAGTTCTTTTCATCATTGATAGCACCAGTAGATCTCTTAACCTTTTGTTCAACAATTTTAAAATTGTTGTACAAATCATCCAAACCCATAGTATCAAAGTCGGGTTTGTTCATCCAGACTACCACATGTGTATCCCACTCAGAAGGTAAGCTCCTCAAAAATTTAACATTTAGATCTTCTGGAGGAGTAACTACACCCAGAATTGCCAATCTACTAACAAGCTTTTGAAGCCTGTTAAAAATAGAATCAAGTGATTCTGAGCTTGAAGCATTGAAGTTTTCATACTGTTGCTTCAGCAAGGCCTTCTGAGTCCTCTTTGTTGCTTCATTCCCTCCAAATCTAGCTTTAATGGCAGCAAACATTGATTGAGCATCAACATACTGGTTAAAGGTAAGTTGATGTTCATTGGGTAGTGCCATGAGCAGAAGACTTCTGGCCTTTACATCATTCTTTTTGCAAATCTTTTCTTCAGTAGTAGAGGGCACAGTCATCTTCAATGCTGTTGATGGACCAGATTCTGGTGCTGTAACAGGAATAGGTACCCACGAATTTCCATTTTCAATTACCTCCCATAACGCATAATCCTGGATCTGAAAGTACTGTCCATGAATGATTAATATCTAAAGTGAATACACAAGCTACTAAAGCATATGTACAAGTAATATAACATCTCATTTGAAATATAAAATCTCTTCAAGTCAAAGTACAAGTCTCTAAAAGCTCAATGTACAAGTCATTAAGCATGATCTCCAAAATAGCCGTTTTACCTCCGTTTTCATTCCAATTTCTTCACCACCACTTATGTAAAAGCTACTACACTCAATATACAATGTTTAAACCCTAATTATTCTATTCATAAACTTTCATACATCTTTTTTCACTCAAAACCCTAATTCAAAAGTCAGAAACCCTAACCCGAGCTAAATACTACACAATGACCCGTTTCTTTATTATAATCCATTTTAAACCCAAAACAACACTCAAATAAGTTGTAAAAACTTATTTTACAATCATATCAATCCTATTCAATCATTATTTCATCATTACTTCATCATTTTACTTCACTTGTATGTAAAACATATCCCAGAAAACCCTAATGGTAACCTAATAGGTTTCATTTAACCCGTTTACTCTCGTTGTTTAAACCATTCTAATCCCAAATAACCAACCAAGAGCCATTGTAAACTCATAAAATGAGTTTACAAAACATTATCTATCATTAAATTGCAGAATGTGCAGAAATCAAAGCTTATGAAAGAACCTTAACGAAACCAGAAAACCCTAATTAGCCCAAAATATCAATTTTGACCCATTATTCATATTTTCTTCCAATTTAACTCAAACCACCTATCAATATTATTAATTTATCCTTAAGATACTACCTTAGATCAATACTCTATCTAATCTTGACCCAAGTACAAGAAACATAAACCTAGAAAGTCAAGAAAACCCTAAACGAGCCCTATTTGAACCCGTGACCTCGTTCTTCAATTCTAACCGTTTTAAACCCAAACCAATTGCTAATATTTGCTAATTACTTTAATACCAGACCTTAACAACCTATTTCATCTATCCTTAATCATTATAAACACAATGTACCTTGGAAAGACTCTTGAAAACCATGCCGAGCCCAAAACAGACCCGCGGCTAAACTTGACCCATTTTGACCCATTTAAGACCCATCCATGTGCAAGATACTTACATGAACTCCTTCTAGAAACCCTTAATCATATTACCCACCTCCTTATACCTTTCCTTGGTCAAAAATCAAGCCACATGAGTCTCTTTTAAACCACAACAGCCGCGGCATTCATTAAGGGTGTCCACACCATCATTCTAGCTTCCTAGCCTTCACAACTCATTCTATAGCTTCAACACATCTTACACTAGGCCTCCTATGTGTCACACATCAGATCTTATGAGTTACTTAACCTCCTTGGTCTCAAACTAGTATAAATAGGGAACCTTCAATCTTCATTCCAATTTGCACCCAACTTCCTCCTCTATAACCCTTATAGGCAGCAATCCTTTGCTCCCTTATGATCCTAGGATCATTAAAGAAGTTCAAGAAGTGAAGCCCTGAAGATTTGAAGCCCCGGGAATAAGATACAAGGCGTACGAGTGGAAATACTGCCCGAAACGACCCATTTCCATCATTTTTGATCATTGAAGCTCAAACCCAGGTTCTGGATGTTCTACTTCTGCTCCTACACGTTTATAATGTTCATATAATCCTAAATATACTCTTGTTAAAGTTTCATAACCCAATTCATGCTCAATTTCCATTTTGATCCAAAACCGTACACCCGAAACCCTAATTTCGCGTTTTTCTTAAAACTAAATGTTATAATGATTAAATATTGTTATAATCTATCCTAGCATGCTTAACTAATGTTAAAATAACCACTTTATTGATTAATGAAGGAATTTGAACTTAAAACCCGCGCGTTTACGTTTTGAAACCCTAATTTGACCCGTTTTACTTCCTAGCTTAACGAATCGTTAAATTAAACTTGTGTTGCGTTAAAACTTCATATTTTAGTTTATTATAACTTATAAATGTCTATTGTAATGTTAAACTAAGCTTGCATGGCAATTTGGACATGTTTTATAATTATAATCCATGCAAGGGGTATATATCGTAACTTTCGGAAACTTATAACTAAAAGGACTAAAAGTGTCATTTTATCAAAGTTATAACTCCAGGGATCTATTATGTCACTTTTCAAAGTCCAAGGTTTACTTGGTATATCTTTCAAAGTTGAAGGACCAAAGTCGTAAAAATGCAAACCCTAGGGGTCTACTTGCAATTTTCCAAACCCCAGGGTCTAAAATGTAACATTTTGAAAAAGTATAAAATCATGTTTAAAACCTTACAAGACATAACTTTAATTAACGCTTCTCGTGCTTAACATTTCCAGATATTGATTAAAACGCTTAAAACCGATTATATCGTATCACAATACTAGGGAGCTTCATATTAAGAGGTTTCATCTTGGTATTACGTTCTGACTGAGTTGTTGGGTTTACGATTTAAAGTGCCCTAGCTCCTCAAACGTTTACTGAATGACTTCTGAATTATGATGGCCCGAACGGTGATACAATAATTCCAAACTCTTCAATCAAACTCATAACTCTTAAAACTAAAGTTCTAGAGTACAATCTTCTTAAGACTTGACATATTTACTCAGGTTGCGTGACGTGGCTGTTTACTATATCAACATTCCCCAGTTAAGATTGTGATAAGGTCGTCAGCTTTCATTTCAGAATATTTATTACAACTACCTACCAGGTGAGTTCATAGCCTCGCCTTTCAATCTTTTGAATGTTTTATAAACCCGCGAGGGGGATACATGCTTGTTACAAACTCTTTTATATACTCGTTTATCTTATAACAATGTGATTACTTTTCAAGGACTTAGTGAGTTCATAGCCTCGCTTTTCAATCTTTTGAATGTTTTATAAACCCGCGAGGGGGATACATGCTTGTTACAAACTCTATTACATACCATGAATACAAGTGTCTTTACAAGTTATATGCTAATCTGATATACCATTATCACTAATGTCTAAGTTACTTTATGCCAAAAGTCCCTCATTATCATGGACCATTAATCACTTTCGGGTGAACGCAAATATTGTGGATAGATCTATCGGGATTGACGAATCCTGTTTGTGTTAGCCGGATAGGTAACCAAACACACTATATTTGAATTTCATAGGTATATGGCAATTACCTACACCGAGGGCCATTATCTTTTTATATATATATCACATCATTTTGGGTATATATATACACTAGTCAGTTTGTGTGCCATGAGCCAGACCAGACTATACTATACAAGACAAGACCAAACAGACCAAACAAGACAATAACGCAGTAATACACGGTTACTATGATAATTGCATTCGTTGCAATTATTACAAATAACGGGTATATAATAACGTGACCCAAGATCATAACAATAACATTTTCATAATAATTGTGTTTGTACAATTATTACACTATGACTTGTATTCAAACTGTTTATCAAACCTATGAATTTCACTCAACCTTTGTGTTGACTTTTTAGCATGTTTATCTCAGGTTATTGAGCAATATACGGCACGGAGTGGCATGGACATGAAGATGGCTAAAACTTGTTATCATTCACACTGTATGTAACTAGATTTTGGGACCTGCCTTTGTAAAACTCTGATTTGAAATGAATGATAACGTATCTTTTGAACAAACGTCTCTTTTGGGTCATTTTCTATGATTATGATTGTTGTTTCCATGAAGTAATACCCCAGATTAGCTTCCGCTGCTATATTGTAAAAATGGGGGTGTTACAGCTAGTTTCTAGCTCTTCCTACTCACCACCTAGCATCCCTTAGTCACCTTAAATTAGCCTTGACACTAATCAAATACCAAAACTTGGCCAACAAGGGTCTTGAGCCCTATAAATAGCCGAACACCCCAAACCATTCAAACACACCTCAAATTTTATCATACACCTCAATGGAGTTCTAACTCAGACCAAGAAGGATCAAGAGAAGTCCTTATGCTTAGAATAGAAGCCAAGAAGCAAGAAAAACAAAGTCTTGAAGCCATTTCTAGGCGTACGAGTGATAAAAACCCATTTTGACCCATTTTAGCTCAAGTAAGCCTAAGAACTTGTTCCATAAATTTATAATCTGTATTAGAATGTTTATAATACTCTTAAGATCATATATGAACTCTTGTTTGAAGCTTTGAATCCTCACACCCATGCATTTTTGAACAAAACCCTAAAAACGACCCGTTTTGATTTTCTAGCTAACGAATCCTTTTTCTAAACTTTTGTTATATTAGAACATCTTATTTTAGCTTATTATAATAAGATATAACCTGCAAATATTATTTGGAATCTTAAAATAAGCTTGCATAGCTTTTTGGACTTGTTTTGCAAATATTTCCATGCATAGGGGTATATATCGTAACTTTCTGAAAATTATAACTAAAGGGGCTCTAAAATGTCATTATTCTTAATTATAACTAAAAAGACCTATTTTTCCAAGTTTCAAAGTTAAAGGTTTAAATTATATATACTTTATATATAAAGGACTAAAGTCGTAAAAGTTTATAAACCAAGTGTATATATTGCCATTTTTGAAAACTTCAAAATATAAAATATTATATATTTATACAAATTATAAAAATATATATTAAGATTATAAAACTCTATTTTATTAAAACCCGACACATTAATCGTTATTAATCACCGATCGACGCATTATAAAACAATTACTTTATTATATTTAAAACGTAATTTAGCAGCGACCTAACATTTGAAGAAAACTTAAAATCATATCTAGCACGTTACTCATAGAATTTCCATATGAAGGTTTCATTGAGTTTTCGTTTTGATAGTTTGCTGGGCTTACGATTTAAAGTGCTCTGGCTCCTCAAACATACTACATGGCCTCTGGATTATGATAGCCCGAACAGTGAACAATATTATCCATATTTTTATAAATCAAAATATACGTTAAACTTTAATGAAGTTTGAAACATAACCTTCATACCTAAGCCTTGAACATATTCACCCCATGTTGCGTGTCGAGTCGTTACTTTCACTTGATATACTTTTAACCATCAATCAGAATTTTTTTCCCATAATGTGAGTTCATAGCCCACTTTTAAAATCTTCTATTCGTAAACCCCTGAGAGGGATACAAATGCTATAAACCATGAATACAAAGTTTTTTCTAATGTATTCTATCCTGATATATTATTCAGCAGTTGTCTAAGTCCTTTAGCAAAAGAACCCCCACCATCATGGACCAGTAAATCCACGATGCGAGTGAACCCGTTAATATTGTAAAGGCCTATTGGATTGACAATCCCGTTGTGTTAGCCGGATTAGTAACCAACGCACTATATTGAAACTCATATTGTATAGGCATTACCTACTACGGGGCCATTATCTTATATATATCATAATTATATATACACTAGTCAGTTTGAGTGCCATAAGCTTAGATGCAATAATACTGTTTTCTATAATAATTGTACTCATTTCAATTATTACATTTATGGGTGTATAACAACGTAACCCACTATTAAACTTGTATTCACACTATTTATTATAAACCTATGAATTTCACTCAACCATTGTTTACCTTTTTAGAGCATAGTTTGATCTTAGTAATAAACATCTTATGCGCATAGTGGCGCGGACTAGAAATCTGGCTAAACTTTGTATCATTCAAAAGTTTTTATGTTTTCATGTAGATTTGGGACTCTGTTGTACAAACTCCTGATGAAAGATGAATGAAAACCTTAGCTTTAAAAAAAACGTCACTTTTTAGTCATTTCTATATATGACTGTTGTACTATGAAATAAATACCTCCAAATTTATAGCTTCCGCCGATATAATGACAAAATTGGGTGTTATATTTTATATGCTACTATCACCTAAACACAAACACTCTAACAGGCATTTCCATGTCAAGAGGTAGCTTCGTTCGGTTAAGTAAAGAGTGTCAAACACTAAACGAGAGCGTCTAATATCTAATTTTATCAGTATTTTAGTTATGGTAAATTAATCTAATTATGTAAACCTAAGCTAATGATAAAGGGGGTTCAGCCTGAGAGACTGGCACGAGTTTGGATATCTAAGTAAAGGTTTTGATGATGAGTAAATCATTAAACACACACAAGAAGATTAACAAACGATAGAGAAGCGGTCAAGTACTAATATAAAGAAAACATATCAACCATGAATAATCTAATAAAATACAGTCTAATTATTATGCCAATGATATTCTTATCTGCGAAGCGACATATCAAACCTTAAGACTTAAGGCGGTACTTATTTGTTCCTATACCTAGACACAAACAAACAATCCTGTCACAATTAACGTGCCCGCATAAAGCATCTTTTTGTTGATTATAATCTACCTTAGGTGATTATTAATAATAGGATCTTATTAAACCCTAGCCCATCGGGACTTTACCCACTTACTTGCAGATATGGAGAGCTATCCTGGACTCTTAGCCTACGCCCACATAACAATCGAATTTCACGTATAAATATCTAAACTAGACCCAGTTGAATGATAGTTCGCATACGAAAGCACGTAAACAAGTATAAATTGATAAACATAATCAACAACCAATGATAAATTAAGACAATCAAGATAAACAAACTAAACATTAAACCTTCATAAACATGGATGATACCTAAAGATATCAGTCGATAGTCATTGTAAAAATACACACGGTTTGATATCTGAACGATTAAAATAAAGAAACCTTAATCAAACATGTATTTGGTTGTGCGAAGATTACAAGAGTTTTATGATATTGAGGCTCTTTTTTGACCTTTTGTGCTCCTTTTATTCGTCCTATAGTCGATCTTGGTGTTTTGGACTATCCTACAACCTAAAACTGAATTTAGGGTCTTGTATTTATAGAGTCTGGAAACGAGTGGATATGTCGTATTGAATGCAGTCAATACGGCGTATAAGGAAATTCCTTAGAGTAAGGACCAAGTTCTCATTAATTGACTGTTTACTGTATTATATGTAATATCTTTGACTATTGACTAATGAATACCTTTGTATATATATCCAGGATACTCGTTAGAGGTCTTATCCTTATGGGTTATTTGTGAAGTGCAGGCACAGATACGCCGTATCTTCCTTGATGGATTCGGCGTATCGATGTAAAACCAGTTGGTCCTTCTTTGTTGACCAATGTATTATATAGGGCTTATCGTTGATGTGGATACGGCGTATTCATCAAAGTCAGGCAATGGTCTTTTATTCTCAAGTCTATAGGATACGGCGTATGCTTCTAAATGAGACCCGTGTAATATACCTACAAATAATCGTCAAACCCTTTTGTGTCGCAAGCAAGTCAAAAATCCTTTTATGGCTATTTAGGATTTTTTTGATGTATTAATATGCTTCTAAAACATATTTGTTTTTCTTTTTATGTATGCTTCTTTGTAGTTCACACACATTGTCCTAAATGAATGAAGTATCTTTTGCTTTGATGTTTGCTTGCTCTTGTCATATTTTTCCTTCCTTCTTGCTACATGATAGAAATATTTGTATTGTACTAACTTGTTTTTGTAGCCAAGAAACCATAGCTCAATTCCTTGGTGCCCTTGAATGAGGGGGAGCACACATCAAGGGGGAGCATTTATTCCGTCGATTTTACTAGCAATTCTCGACGATGATTTTTTGATTCTATAAAAGGGGGAGAAATGACATAAAACTCACTAAATACTTGTTTAAAAATAATTTTACATTTAATGAGTTTAAATTTTGTAATCATCAAAAAGGGGTAGATTGTTGATAGAAATAATGCCTAAAAACATTATTAGTATTTTTCACTAATCACAAAATATAAAAACGTTGAATGTAAAATTAAACGTAAACAAGTAATTAGTAGTAAATTTTAATTTCAAAAATTATATCACTTAAAGGTATGAATAAATAAATGCTTAATGCATTTTATGATCAAAATAAATTTTTATTCAACCTCACACTTTTATAAAATGTTGTAAACATTTTCATAAACATTACAAAACACTCTCTACAATTAAAAGAAATATTTTATTCAAAATAAATATTTTGAAATTCAAATTTTCAAACCTAAAACAGCTAGAAAGTTCCAAAAAATTCCCGCTACACAAAAGGACAAAGTGGGGAGCACCTAGTCTAGGGCGGCCCCCTTAAATACATGGGTGACCCCCTTAACTTTAAAGGGACTGCCCACCTATTTAAGGGGACCGCCCATAGGTAGACGCTCCTCCAGAATGTCCTATAAATAATGGACTATTCCCCACTATTTTCTCACCTTTTGCACTCATTCTTTAGTATATTTTCTTCTCTTTTTAACCAAACACCCCCTAGTCTTAGCCACTGTTTCCCTAAACTCACAAACATTTATTGGAATTGATCCTTTGAATGCTCATACTTCCTTATTTGAACCTTTCCCTCACTATAAATACATCCTCATTCACCTTCATCACCATCATCCTCACCAATGACATCTCCTAACAAACACACATCCAAACCATCAAGGGTAGCCAAAATGAGTGTGAAACCCATTTGGAGAAAGAAAACAAACATTTGCAACACATCAAATGTACTCAATTCCACTTCACCAATACCAAAACCACTCACTCCTCATCATGAACCATCTCAAGAAAACAATCACCCCAATCAAACATTACCAAATCCTCACATCAAGGACACTTCCACATCACCTCTAGATGTTTCACATCCTCTACTTCCCATTTCACCCATTAATCCACATGAAACTCACACTCAATTTCCACCTCAAAGTGACAATCACACTCAACACAACCAAACTCAACACACATCATCTCTATCTCCAAGTAGAGAAAGCCTAGTTGATGACATCAATCAACTACAAGACCTATCAAACCTCTTAGCAATGCATCTCTCTCAACAACAAAACAACATCCCATCATCACCATACTCTCCAAACCTACCACACACCCTCAACATTGACCAAGTTGAAACTCATAGTGGGTATTGCCCATGTTGCATCTACAACCAAAAACAATTCCTTGCGTTGAGTGAGAGTATCAATTGGATTGAATATCTTCTCACACGACCACATCTACCACCTCAAGTTCAAAGAGACTATCCTTCCACAACCACCTCCGCTCCACACTCTCCATCAACAACCATCTAATCTCATAACATGCCTACAAATAATCGTCAAACCCTTTTGTGTCGCAAGCAAGTCAAAAATCCTTCTATGGCTATTTAGAATTTTTTTATGATGTATGAATATGCTTCTAAAGCATACTTGTCTTCTTATTTCCTTGTATTCTTGTGTGTTGTTTACACACATTGCCTCAAATGAATGACTAATCCCTTGTTTGATGTTTGCTTGCAATTGCCATATTTTCTCTACTTGCTACATGTTAGAAATATTTGTATTGTTCTAACTCATTTTTGTAGCCAAGAAACCATAGCTCGATTCCTTGGTGCCCTCGAACGAGGGGGAGCACACATCAAGGGGGAGCATTTGTTTCGTCGATTTTACTAGCAATTCTCGACGATGCCTTTTTGATTCTACAAAAAGGGGGAGAAATGGATATAAAACTCACTAAATACTTGTTTAAAAATAATTTTACATTTAATGAGTTTAAGTTTTGTAATCATCAAAAAGGGGGAGATTGTTGATAAAAATAATGCCTAAAAACATTATTAATATTTTTCACATCCTTACATTTTAATAATCAAAAAATATAAAAACATTCAATGAAAAATTAAAACATAAACAAGTATTTAGTGGTTAATATTCATTTCAAACTTATATCACTCCAAGGTACGAATAAACAAATGCTTGATGCATTTTATGATCAAATGAAACTTTTATACAATGTTGTAAACTTTTTATAAACATCACAAAACATTTTTTACATTTAAAAGAAATGTTTTATTCAAAATAAACATTTTGAATTTCAAATTTTCGGACCTAAAACGGCTTGAAATGGTCTAGTAAAAACCTCCCCTGAATAGGACAAAAAAGGAGCGTCTGAAAAGGGGCGGCCCCCTTAATTACATGGGCGGCCCCCTTAATTTTAAGGTGGCCGGCCCCCTATATAAGGGGGCCGGCCATAGACTCCGCTCCTCCTTCTTGTCCTATAAATACTAGACTATTCCTCAACATTTTTCTCACCTTTTGCTCTCATTCTTTCTACTTAAAACAACCCACATATCTCTAAAATCCTTTGATCATTCAATCATTTAGCTTTGTTTCCAAGTGATCCAAGCTCAATTTCTCAAGCGCAAGAGAAGAATACTTCCATCATCTAGTGAAGAAGTATTACACCCCAAAATCCATATTGCAATCTTGTTGCATCCATATCATACCTTGTAAATCTTTTGTAAATCTTGTAAAGTTGTGTAGTTGTTAGGATTTGGTGATTGTTGTAAGTATAGTTGGATCTTGGTGATCCTTTTTAGTAGTGTTAGATAGTTGTGATATAAGTAGTGTGGTGAGAAGAAGTTGTGAAGATTGAAGAAGTTGTGTAGTCGTGATCAAGGTGTGAAGATAAGTTGTGTAGTGAAGTTGTGAAGTAGTTGTGAAGTTGTGAAGTCGTGAACTAGTCGTAAAGTTGTGTTGTGATAGATTGGTTCTAGCTAAGATTAGAACTCGACATCTAGCTTAGTGTCGGAAATTGATATAAGCAACGTTGTGTACGGTTTTCTCCGCCATAAGGGAGCTTGTTGACATAGTGAAGAAAACTCTTGAGTTTGGTGCTCGGGGAGTGGAGTAGGCCGAAGAAGAGCTTCGTAACCGAACCACTATAAATCCTTGTGTTGCGGTTTGATCTTTCCAACTCTTATCTTTTATTTACTTCTACATATTTACATTGTTCATATTGTGCAAGTATTGAATTCACAAAAAGTCAAATCTAAGTTTTTATAAACAAATTTTAAATATTAAATTAAAAAGCGGTAAACTATTCAACCCCCCCTTCTAGTTTTCCACAACCTAAATAAGTTATATGCCTCTCGAAAGCGAGCAAAGATATCTACGAAGGATTTACCTATTATACTTAGGTGTGACAGTAGTAGCTTGATAAAAGAAATAAGACTAAAGGATAATGTGATTACCCAGTTGAACACACGCGTTTTCAAACTTGAGGCTATTATTCAGGTTAGTTAACCTAACATAAATTTTTTATCCGTACTTTTTTAAAATTTCCACCACAGTTGTTTAATAAATTCTTTATAAAGTGCAGGTGTTGGGCCGTGAAATAAACGTTGGCTATAGGGTACAAAACTTCATATAACTAAACATTGTCATTGTGTTTCCTATTAGTATCTATCTAATAATTGATTTTTTAACAAGATAACTTGGACTTTCATCAATATTTTGTTACCTTGAGCGAAGATTTCTGCGCAGAACTAAAAAAGGAATTCATTAAATTAACCGACAGTCCTTTTTTTGGTATTTTTTCCATCGATGCAAGATCAAAATTCTAAAGACGATGTTATTAAGGTACTAAAATTAATTTCATTATAATTTGTATCCCCCTAATAAACGAAAACATATTTAAACACATCAGCTGGACACATGAATATCTTATCCAAGAAGAAATAAAATTGAGGGCTGAACAAGAAGAAAGTTGGCATTTGCAAGAACAATAGATGATGGAAGAGGTGTTTGTGAAGAGGCTGAAGGAGGAAGTGATGTTACGTGTTGAAAAAGAAAAGATGGTAAATTATGAAAGGGAAAAGAATAAAAGAAGGCATGCTCTTATGAATTCAGATCATTGGAAGGCATCTACCTCTAGGATTAGCAACTGTAAGATGAGTCAACATTCTAGTGATTTTTAAGCTTACTACTAGGGCGCGGCCTATGCCATGGCCGAAAAGGATATAGGGTCCAATCACTTATCTGATCATGATATGACTCAATTTCTTAAAGATGTTAAGCCTTGGACTGAGGTATATATATACTACTTTCTTGAATTAGATTATCGATAATTTTATATGAAATTCCAATTTACTTGTATTGTTTATGAAGGAACATTCACGTCCTAACAGGGCCACAGACAGAGTACATCTAGCAAATGTTTTTTACATCTATCTCGGTCAGCGGGGCCTACTGCGATGTAGGTTTCCTTGGTGCAAAGATGTTTGTGTTGACCGAAGGTTTTGGGAGAGTTTAGTGTATTTAGATCCTGCTAAGAAAGGTTGGATAATGGATGAGGTAATTATATATAAAACCCTTTGTTCATAGATTGATGTTGTATTCTAGTATAATTAATTTATAGTTTATCTTTGTTAACAACACATAGAATTATGGGTCAATTACATGTGGCATGTTAGACATGTTGAGGCTGATTGGGCGATGGTTGGTGCTTATTTTGTTTAGATTCTCTTACAAGACTCCATCCCCGTGTGGTATGCTGACAGGTCCCGGTACAAGGTTGCATGGAAGGATGTGGACTAGGTTATGCTTATACTTAATGTCTCGCTTTTATTTTTTAATCGTAGCACCTTTGATTAAACGTCAAATTTTATTTTTAATATGTAGGTCTTTATGCCTATTAATGAAACTGATAGCCACTGGTGTCTAGCACAATTAGATTTACAGTCAGGAGTTGTCACATTCTATGATAGCGGTATAACGTATGATCCTGAATGGCGTGACTGGTATATCACACTAAGTGAGTGTTTACAGGTAACCTTTATTACTCCATAACAATCTACATTTTATGAAACGGACATGCGTCTGTATTTTCAATTTAAACTAAAGTAGTTGGTGTTAAGATTATTAACTTTAGTGATGCGAACAATGGTCGACTTTATAAAGATAAATTCTTGGGAGACTAGTTTATATTTGGTTATTAATATTTGGGAGATTAGTTGTTATTTAAGTAAATATTATATATTTAACCAAGTGTCCAAGTGGGAGTTTGACAATAAGAATACCATTAAATGTTGACATGACTCAACTATACACTGCCTTAACTGCTCAAGATATCACTCAAACCATGGGAGACTTATTTAGGTTTGGTTCAGTATCTTTGGGAGACTATTTTTTAATTATTTTATTAGTTTGTTATTAAGCCAGTGGTTGTTTGACAGTTAAAGACCCAACCTGTAATGGCATAATATGTGTAAATGCATATGCAATGGCTATAAAAGGATACAACATTAGATGCCTTATCTGATGAATGAATACTTGTGTTGTTTTGTTTATATATCTATTCGACCCTAATTAGTAAATAGTTCATTTTTTTCCTTAATTGACTCCCTAGGAGTTGTTGGGTGAAAATCTTTGGGATGCTTTGTTTACAATCTTTTAGAATAACAATAAACTTAAATGTTGACATGACTCATCTATTAAGAATTAAATACAAAACCTGTAAAGGTAGGTTAAGTGTAAATGCATATGCAATGCCTAAAAATGGATAGACCACAAGATGACTTAAATGAACAAGATATGAGGCAATCACTGGGAGACTAGATAGTTTTTGTTTAATAAACTTTGAGAGACTAATTTGCAATGGTAGAATAACTATTCATATTTGGTTAAAATATCTTGGTGACTAATTTAAAATTAAGTTTGATTTAAAAAATATTAGAGATTAGTTTGCAATTACATAACAAGTATTCACGCACAAACACCCTCCCTCTTATCTGATTAAGATATGAATCATTGGCTAGTAGACTTGTTATATGTTTGTTTAAAAGCTTTGGTATGCTATGTTGCCATTTTTTAAAGAATTTCATTTTATAGACTAGTACTAGTTTGACAATAAGAATACACTTTAATGTTGACATGACTCAACTATTCACAAATAAAAACCCACCTGTAATTGCAGAATAACTATAATTTGAACAAAGTTGATGTTTTACTATTATAACACAAATAATTCCTGTTACTAGTTCAGTTGTAAGTGGTTGTTTGACTATTAAAATAAAAAAATGCTTTTGTGACATAACCAAAATGTTCACAACTTCCCATCCCCCTTAACTGCTAGTATATTTTTTTGTCTCATACTTGTTTTGATCTCTATAGATCCCCTATATATTTTTTGGGGAAATACACCATATTAAAAAAATCGCTTAAGTTCAATACATAGATAACGCGTACATGATTAATGTTTGAAATTAAAAAGGTTGTATATAATTAACCGATTTATCTACGTTTATAAGAAATAACATAACCTTTGCATTAACAGAAAAATAAACATAGGTGCCCCTTAATATTAACAAGTAGATTAAATTAGTCAATAAGTAAACCCCTCGTTAAATTCATGTTTACTTTCTAGAAGGGAATGCCCCTCTATTTAAAGGTGACCTTGTTTGTGTATCCATGCACACCCAATATTTCATCAACACTCCATCATTTGAAATGTCTGACTTCATACCCATTGAGCTACAATATGATATAATCAATCGCCTTCCTGTTAAGTCCATACTTGCATTCCGAAACATTTCAAAACACTGGAAGTCTTACATTGACTCATCCGAATTCATTCAACAATATGGTTGTCGTGAAACTGCTAATTGTTCATTTACCTTAACATATGAACAAGGCTTTCAGAGTTTCATGCGTATGGTTAACGAAGATTTCCAATTCACACCACTCAATTTAAATCTACAACTTTCATGTCTTTCACCTATTGGCACTTCTGAAGGTATATGGTGTTTTTCTTATGGATCAAATATGATGACTGTTCTATGGAACCCATCCATTAGAAAATCCATAGGGGTATTCGTCCCTTACTTTGTCAGCCAACTAGGAGCTGAAAAATTTTCCTTTTGTTTTGGTGTCTGACCGGACACTTTAGACCGAACACTTCTAAAGATTTCTTACCCTTTTGGTGGTCATGGGCCATGGTTTGTGAATGTGTATACTGTGAGCACAAGCAGCTGGTACCCGGTTTAGAACCATCGGTTGCCAAGAGAAACAGTTAGAATTAGAAAGCGTTCAGGTCAGCTGTGTTAGGACGTTTTATTTACTCGGTAGGTTACGAAAAGATCCTAGGTGATGATGGTTTTCTTGCAAAAACTTATGTCCTTGTATTGTTCGATTGGATAAATCACCATTTCTAAGTCTTTGAAATACCACAACCGCTGAGAGATGTGCTTCCATCTCCTTTCCACATTTTGCAGACCCGATCCTCGGTTGTTCTGTCAGGAACATTCTCAGTTGGTGACATTGTACTTCTTTATGGATGGGATTTAGCTGTCGACGGTGCTTCTGTTACGTCATTTAGCATGCTATTTAGCATTCCCACCACTAATTCTATCAAATTAATTGGTTTCAATAACAATGATGCACCAATTATTGAAGTAGATAAACTCGGGTATTAACTGGCTCATACCCTACAAGTTTATGATCTTGTTTCTGAAGAGTTCTGGGGCATGTGTATGGAAGCTGATGGTGGCTCATTCTACATTGGCCCTTACAAGGAATCAGTTATTCTACTAAATTACAGGGATCGTTCACTCTACAGTTTGACCCTCTAGTCTGATTGTCGATCTTAAGATGTGTGTTTTATGTAACCAGTTTATGATTTCCATGTTTCAAGTGTATGATTTTCCTTATATGTTATGTTATTGTATAATGATCAGTTTTGGTAACCTTCATGATGGTTATCTATTATGTAATATGAATGATAAGTTTTAGTAACCTCTTTATGGTTATCTATTTTGTCTGTACAAACACATGCTTAGCTATTTAAACTACATTTGTTTATAGGCAAGACTTCCCGAAGTATTGATCCAGGTTGAAGTTTTTAAGACAAAGAGAATAGATCCAACAACATACAACATAACTTTCAGGAATGCAACGAATGTCCAAAGCAGGGCGGTGTATTTGAGGATTGCGGTATATGGGTATGCATATTTTTATACCGCTTGTCACATAGCATCTCGTTGGATGTTGGAAATCCTATCCAGACTGCATTATCTTATCGTGAACAGATGGCGAAGTTTTTTTTAAACACAGTGTTGGTATTTGGTAACTATGGTATGAAGGATTTGTTTAAGAAATATGACCAGAACTTTGATTTATTATGTAGTTGTTTAACTTTTTTCTTCAAACTTTGTATTTTGTAACATATGTAACTTAAAAATTTAGAGCTATTGTTTTTTAACCGTTGAATAGGATAGGTCACAACTGTTGATGTTTCTAAAATATCATAACCATTTGTATATACAATCTATATATTGGATAGGAAACAAACACTTGAATAAATACCCAAAACCAATAAGCCTGCTAGTTCAAACAATGGCAGACAATAAACAAATCGACAGTTAGATAGAATTACAATAAAACGAAGGGCATTTAAGTAAATTTGAATATGCCGCAAAAGAACAAATTATGCACTTATGTTGGTGGTTTTATTTTCATAAGAGTCAAAGAACGACATAAAAACTTAGAAAGCATTAACCTTTTTTTAAAAACAGCAACTTCCCCATAAGGTAATCCGTGCTGAAATAATGAATCAATTGAACGATTTACAGTTACACACATTTGAGATAAAGGAATTCGTTGGAGCGATGTAGAAACTTAAAGGTGTTCAACCGAAGAATAAAGTTTAAAAATATGATTATCTAGTTAATTTAATGTTTGATGTGTTCTATCATGTTTAATGTGCTGACCGAATAATGATTATTAATAATGTTATTTTATATATAACAAAATGTGATATATAAATCGTTTGGATACGAAAATGCATATTTGTAATGTATGTTTTGTGTAGTGATGATCTTATGTTTTTACCTAATATTGGATTTGCATAAAAATATATGTATTACATAACATCTGAAAGGCATAACAAATAATACAGTCAACGTTAATACAATAAACTACAAATCATCCAAGTGATATGATTCATACGGTGTTGACGATTCACCTTTTAACTGATGAAACATATAACCTTGTGAAGTAGACGGCTGTGAGGGGTCATAACTATTAGCGGTAGTCGAATCTTCCTGCTGTGTCATCCAGTTGTTCATCGGATTATATGAATACTGCCTCCATTCAGCGGGACCAGCCCACTAACTTATTCCCATTGCATCTTTGGTAAACAGTACATGTACAATCAGAGTAGGACATGAATTTACGTTTATCCTTCTCTTATGAGGTGTCTTTGGCTGTTAAACAACAATACGTTATAATGCTTACATATTATTCAATCACATGTATACACCATGTTGAGTGGTTAATATATCTTACCTCTTGTGCTTCCAAATCATACCAGTCCTGGTATATCCTGCCATTCCTTGCTCGTTCTTCATCTAGTAGTACTTCTGCGGTTAAATGTTCCTACGTCATGTGGGTCTTGTTTGACATCCGTTTCTGCCTGTGCGTTCCCTATCAATATTTTATATGGGTTACATACCATTAATTTTGCATTATTAAACAGAAACAAAAGTTCTCAGTATGTATCTTTATAAATAATACTTACCTGTAGTATTCATAAATAATACTTACCTATTGACTGGGTAACGGATGCGTACACGAGTTTCAGTTGTTTTCCTCTGATACCACACCTAGTGCATCCATCGAGAGAAGGTGCTTGATCGTCAGTTAAACTCAACCTTTTAATTATATAAATATATAATACATATATAAATAATAAGGCTAAAGTAAGTATTCCGAAAGGCTTTTAAAAGATTCGTTTCTATCCAAAACAAAATCCCTCAAAAATCTACCATGGGTCGTAGTCCCAACGAGGTGTGAATTGAAAATCGGGAACGTTTGTGATCGCGTGAATTGAATGGATTAAGATTTTTTTGATTGGATTACTAATTCTACACTTAAAATGCAAAAACGAATAAAGAAAACCTAAAAACGAAAGCTAAAAATGATTTAAACCTAAAAAGGAGAACGAGACTCAAATCCCGTTCTTTAAAAACACAAATTCTACAAAATTAACCCTACGAGTGCAAATTTAATTTTCCTAAGTGCTAAATGATAAAAGAAAATTTTGAAAAAAGAATTATATTTTTTTGAATTTTTTATAATTTTTATGAATTAAAAACTGTTTTAAAAAGAAAAATTAATTAAAAATAGTAAACAAATTTGGAAAAATCTAAAAAATTACTGAAAAATACTTTGAACAGT
>BQNB010019548.1:2377-18636 GCA_026074375.1 Tanacetum coccineum | reverse complement strand
GGTTAAAATTGAAAACCGAGAACACGAACGAAACCCGTTCTTTAAAAAAATGAATTTTTGCAAAATAGACCCTACGAAAGTGAAACTATTTTTCTTACAAACTTAATGACAAAAGAAAATTTTATAAAAATGATTTTTATTTTTCGGATTAGTTTTCTATTTTTTATGATTTTTTAAAGTTTAAAACTAAATTAAATGATGAAAAATACTAAACTACGAAATTAAAATTCTAAAAAATTATGAAAAGTAGCTAAGATAATTACCTATCTAAGAAAAATAAAAACACAAAAACAGCTTTTCGAATAAGTTGTTAAATAAGCTGAAAACAGCTTATAAGCTTACTTGGGCTAAAAGGCCTTATATATATTAAATGTTGCAAGTATAAAACGAAAAAGACCCTAGGGCAGCGTAGTGAGTGTGTATTATAATAGGTGAGGTTGGGTTGAGGTCGGGGGTTCGAGTCTAGGCTCAACCCCACTTCCCTGACTTCCCCTTTTTGCTTTTTTGGCAAAATTTTGAAAAGCAAAGTTAATAAGCTACTTAAGATAAGCACTTTTAATATACGAATTTTTTTATGAAAAGCACTAATAAGCTCTAGAACAGCTTATTTATAAGCTGTCCTCAGAAAAGAGGCATTATCTTATGATTTTACTATAAAGCTTGTGAAAAGCTCAAATTAAGCTCAAAATGAAAAAGGAAAGATGTTCTAGACAGCTTATGAGGTGCTTAATCTAAATGTGAAAAGCTACTTAACTAAGTAACATTAAATTCCAACTGAAATTGATGATGAAAGAGGTAAACTCAGGAAATAAGCTAAAGTGCAAGAAATCCAATTAAGCTAAGGAGCTCAATAAGCTAAACTAACCATTAAGCTTTTGAAAACTAAGTAAACAGCTTATAAACTACTAATCTAACCTAAAAATTCTAAACCTATAAGCTAGAAATCTAAATTTAGCAAGCTACTTAAAC
This sequence comes from Tanacetum coccineum, assembly GCA_026074375.1. Classification (NCBI taxonomy): domain Eukaryota; kingdom Viridiplantae; phylum Streptophyta; class Magnoliopsida; order Asterales; family Asteraceae; genus Tanacetum; species Tanacetum coccineum. Next base: position 17,667 of record BQNB010019548.1, on the reverse strand, counting down.
TTAGTACTGTTTTTGGTTTTTTTAAAGCTTTTTAGTGACTTTTGACAGCAAATTTAAGCTAGGTAAATAAGCTAGAAAATGCTAATTAAGACTTAATCTATGATAAGCTATACCTAGACTTTAAGCTACTAAAATTTAAGATCCTAAGGTCTACTTAAGCTAAACTAAAAGCAAGGATAAAGTAGGCAGTATTAACTGTTGTTAATACTGCTGTTGGTGCTGATGCACTTGACAGAAGTGCAAAACCAAATTGTAGGTACACAACTTAGCTTCTACTTCATTAAACCTTCTAAATGAGAGTGCACAAACACTTAGCAATCCAAATCCAAGCCTTCTAAGGCTTGGATCAAACTTTTACAATCAAAAAGAAAAGGAATAAGTGCCCTGGTGCTGGAATGAGAAAATTAAGCCACAAATTCATTTTAAATTCAAACTAAGTACTCAAATCTTTTAAAAACTTGTTATCTTATAAAAACTCAGCTGACTCAAGTAAAATTACCAAATATCTTTGACTTTTTATGGTCAAACTAGCTTAAACCAAACACCCCTTTAAGATTTTGACAGATTTGAAAAAGCTTTTTAAAATGAAAACTAATGGTTAAACCTTAACAACCAGATTATTAATAGCTTATAACCAACTTAATTAACATGATCTAACAACTGATTTAACCTAAAACTTAAGATCTAAGATAATGCTACTTTTTTTTTTGGTTTTTATGAGTTTTTATGACAGAAGAGTAAATCTAAAGATCTATAACTAATAAGCTAAAAACAGATGAAAATTAATGACTAATAAGCATAATGAAAGAGTAATAAGCACAAATAAGCAACTATAATAAGCAAATAAGCAAGAATAAGCAGATTATCTTTTATTAAGCTAAAAATTAAGTAAGAAAGTGAAATCTGAAGGGATCTTACAATGGAGCTTTCAGCAAGCAAGAACAGAAGCTAGTGCTCATAGAGCTAATCAACAAGCTCTTCTAGCTTATAAATAAGCTAGAAGTAAAATCCCTCTTGGTTTTCCATTACAACCAACTTCCAAAAACTTTCCACTTAAATGCATAGGTAATTTAACTAATTATTTAAGTGAGAGTATGATTAAGGCTTATTAAGCTCAAATCAAGAGCTTATAGACTCTTGAGAGCTGATTAGCTTATAGAAAACTTATGAGACAATTTGCTTATTAAGAGCTTATATAGAAGATTTAAGAAGATTTAAAGTAAACTCTGAATTTTATTACTAGGACACATTGACTTACATTACTCAAATGAGATTACCAAAATCGATTTTAAGGAAATCAAGCTAAACATTTATGCTAAAATTTTAAATTAAGCACTACTTCCTAAAGAAAACTACCTCCCTTGTGTGTGAGTGAGAAGGGAGCCTCTATTTATAGCACTCCAGAAGGTTCTGCAGCAATATCAGTTTAGACGTGCCTCATCAATCCTGTGCACCTTCATTTCTTCAATCATTAGATCTATAGCCGCCCATCTTTGGCAGTTGGATCACAAGGTAGTCTCTCGGATTTAGCCAAGTTGGCAATCTGATGTGACACCTTTGTGCTATTGTGTGGTGTTCTAGGCAAAATTCCCACATCTCTTTGTGCTTTCTTCATAGCCACGTAGCTTTGTGCTTGAGTAGACCAATTAGAGCTCTTAATATTACTGATTTGACCCTGGGTTTGTGTTCATGAGCCTTTGAATTGACTACCGTACCACTTTTAGTTTGATTTGCACACTCTCAGTTTAATCCAATGGTTTTAAAATTTAGAGAAGACAATGAATAGTACAAAAACCCTTGGCGCCTTTTTACAACTGAAAAACGGTAATAAGTTTTAAACTTTGGAATTGTAACACAAATGGTCCCTCTCTTTCTTTATAACAATTCAAGTGTAATAAATTGTTTTAGAAATGGCAACAATGGTCCTTGTGGTTTATAGAAAAGGTAAATGGACTAGTGTTTTGGGCTTAAGGATCCGGGTATGGCCATTAAGTAGAGATGAGGGTCTATTCTTGCTTTGTGAAACTTGAGGGGCTTATTGGGAATATTTTGGCACCTTGTTAACATTTTGTTGACCATTATTTGATTGAGGGCTTGGACTTTTCTGGCTTCGGTTTGAATCTATGGCTTCTTTTTGGACACTCTTCTGATTCTCGTGTCCTTGCTTGGTTACTTTGTTTTTTTAACTGGTTTTCTTGTGTATTTTGACTTATCACCATACCTGCAAACACACAAAACACCTAATACAAGCTTATTTTGCCATTTTTTGGTCACATTTCTGGGTTTAATTGGCGTTAATTTGTAGTATAAATGGATATGAGTATTCTACACTTATCAAATTCCCCAAACTAAACGATTGTGTGTCCTCGCAGCGTTTTCACCATGCCTTATAACAAATATCTAGAAACTTCCCAAAATAAACCTTTTGAAAAGTAGCAAAGATTTTTGTTGAGAGAATTAAGAGATCACAAGTTATAAAACACCCGACTTCCCATTTTCAAAGATTTTTCTCTTTTTATGATTTTTCTTGATAATTAACTACCTAAATTTATTTGTGTTGACATAATGTATTGTTTTCATTACCTTATTGGTAACTTTGAGGATCATAGATAAAATGCACAATTAAGGTGTCTAAAAGATAACTTCATATCCCAGATTTTTCACTTTCCCATGCTAAGCTTAAAAAATTAGCATCACTGACTAATACTGATTTGATGCATAATGATACTTATAATTACAACTTGTGAATTCACTCTTCTCCGACATATAATCATAAATTTAGGCGTTTTGTGTGTTCAAATATTTAAAACATTAAAATCACATATTAGATAGTTGAAATACGACCAAGCTTTACATATGGGGCCTTTTGGGCTAATATGATTAATCACTTAGAAGAATCATACAACTCAAAAGCAACAAAAACCTACTTAGCTAAGACATCATTGGTTTCACACTTGTGTTCCATAAATGACTTTCTTCTCTAGCGATCCCACCGTCATCGGGTAAGTGCTAAGGTTTTTGACACCCCATCCGGAGAATACTAACCGAAACGTATGAATTTCCGATGAAAAAGCTTTGTAGACTTTTGCAAACCTTAGCTCAAAAAGAATACCTTGGTTTTAGAAAATGAAACTTTTACTATTTATTTTCTAACTTTGCAATTTTATTATTTTTATTTATTAGGCTAGGAATTGGTATCACTTTTCTTTCAACGACACATCGGCCTCGCCTCCGACAAGAGCTCGCGTACTTATTATGAAACCAACCCTAAATATACATCCTCCACCTTTTCTTTCGATGTCACATCGGGAGCGAACCGAAAAATGGCCCCAAGATACTTTATTGCGATGGAAGTTTGTATAGTAATTAATAACACTTAAGGATTTATAACTTGCATCCTTTATATTCACCAACTATATTTTAAAGATTTTTTTTTTTTGATCTTAATACTTTTGCAAATAGTAAAAATTTAGTTTTTAGAAAATCATAAGTATAATCTGACTAAAATTTCTTATTTACCACAAGATATTTGATCATCATCGAAAAAAGCTTTTTATCTGAATATGTTGGTATTAAAACTTTTACAGAGTTATAAACTCTAATTTGCACAAAAATTAAAGAGAACACCGTTATAAATTAATCATTTTTTTAAGAGCTTCGGGGGGAAGGAAAAATACACAAAGTTATTCTTATTAGCCTTTAGTTTTCCAATTATATTTGTTTAGCATCCTATATTCGTAAACAACACACTAATCATCTACTTATTCTGCACAAAAGAAATTTGCAAATACTTAGCCTATATAAAAATTCCAACTCGACATTTTTAAAATACTACTTGAGATTAGCACAAGTCTTAATTTACTAATGATTCAAGTCTAGCTTGTTTAAAGTCTACATGATGGACTGAGCACAAACTATCATCATTAATTGTTAAGGAAGAAAGCTAGAACTCTACACGTACGATCGGGTCAAAAATTACTTCTTATTCTTACCAACGGAAAACCTACATTTTTGTCTTAACACTTTTTTTTATATGATAACTAAAAATTTAAAATTTTTGCTATTTTTGTGGGAAAACGGCGTCGTGAGAAAACAACAAATAAGCATAGTAATCATCCAATCGATAGATTCCCTTCCCCAAACTAAACATAAAACATTTGTCTCAATGTAACGTCAAGGTTTTCTACGAAAATCTAAGCATTTATGATGTATGCACAAGATAAAACGTTAATCGATTATGATGAAAGGATATGGTTCTCCCCCAAATAACTTCACACATATGGATGAGTTGCTCTAGTTTGAACGGAATAATCACCCGGACACGAAGAGGACTTTGGAGATTACTGCCAAAAATACAACTAACAAGCAACAAACTAACAGTAATCGGAGGAAAGAGAGTACAAGCCTTTCTCATAACACAAAACATTGGATATAGAAAGAAAATAAAGGAATATAAGCATGGGTTGATACTCCCATGAAGCGGCATTGTTTTTTATCACCGGTCGCAAAGCTCGACTCGTTCCTGAATTTAGTTGTACTTAGGGAAAAGTCTGGAGGTCCGGGATAAACAAATGGTGGTGTATCCTCCTTCATAGTAGTGCTTTCAAACGGTGGGCAGTTTGACTTTGAAATTAGAACCATCGGCATGAGACAAATTGGCTAGTGCCCATATGGATAAAACTTCGGTGATTGTGAAACGGTCCGGACCATCTGGAGACTGAGCTTTCTGGAGAAAATCTTAATTGGGAGTTGAAAAGAAGACTTCATTGATCACCAAACATTGAAAGATTCGATTCTTTATGATTGGAATCGTGTTGCTTCTTTATCTGTCTCCTTGTAGATTAGCGAAATTGTCGTAAGCTTGATCACGAAGTTCGCTATGTTCATTGAGCTGATAGCTTTCGATGATCGACCCTGCGGTTTTAAATCGGAAGTTGGCATGCCTTGAGAAACCATTAACGGCTTTGTGTTCTAGTTAACTTGGTTATTGACACGCTTTTTCCATAGACTTACTTGTACGGTAGTTTAAGTAAATCCAATTGGAGTCTTGTAAGCGGATCTAAAAGCCCATTATGCTCATCTAGTTTGTCGGGACCATTGAGGGCACGGTTTTTCTCCTACCGTCCTCTCCAATTCTTTTGAGACCTCGTTTCGTGACTTCCAACTTGACACAAAATAAACTCGTGTTGAGGATGGTAGGAGTCGAAATGGACGATGGTTGACCCATATTTAGTACATAAACTTTATCAAATTTTGTCGTTACAAAAAATGGGTTCCCACGATAGCTTATGATTGCACTTGGAGCACCTTAATCGGGAGGGAAAAGGGATTTTAAGAACTTAAACAAACTACAACTAGCATCGTTGGTGGGAGCGGCTTTTCGCTTCAACCCACTTGGAAAGATAGTCGACGGCTACTAGAATATATTTGTTACCCCTAGATGACGGAAAAGGTCCCATAAAATCAATTCCCCATACATCGAAAATTTCACAAACTTGGATTGCATTTTGAGGCATCTCATCACGTTGAGAGATTTTGCCTTGTCTTTGACATGCATCACAAGATTTGACAAATTCGTAGGCATCATTATAAATGGTAGGCCAATAAAAACTCGGCTTCTAAATAACCTTCTTGCGGTAATGTTGGCACCGTAGTGTCCCCGGTTTAGGTCCACTATCGACATGCTTCGAGAATTTCGAGGAGGTGCTTCTTTTGCCATCTTTTTACCACCTTCGGATTATTTTGATCCGCACAAGTCTGAAAGAAAATGGGTCACATCCAGAATAATAATTGTTTTTACTCTTAAAGATTATGGCTTTTATCTTTGAGTCGGACCATTCCTTTTTTATAGAATTCCCCGGCGTGGTAGTTAGCAAAGTCGGCAAACCACGGGGGGGGGGTACTTTGGTATTTGGAAAGTTAACACACTTTACAAGTCTCTAAAGGAAACGTCTCGGATAATACTTTTGGATCAAAAATTTTTGTAAGGGGTTTTTATGACGAGAAGAGGTGATCATAGCTGCCTAGTTTTCAGATCCCTTAGTATCGATAAACCTTAAATCAAAATTACTTGAAGAAAGTTAAGACCCCCAATCGATAGAAATCTTGCTTTGGCGTCTTTCTTGTGGAAAAGGTATTTCAAAGCGGGAGGTGGTCTCGTTATAAAACACACCTCTTGTTCTTGATTAGTTAAGATCCGAAACTTTTCGAAAGCATTAAAACAATTGAAAGCATCTCTTTCTCGGTTGTTGTGTAATTCGTTTCTGGTTCAGTCATCGTTTGCTAGCGTTAATGAATTGTCAGAAATTGCTTTCAATCCTTTGTCTTAGAAAACGCACCAGATTGCTAATAACTTGCATAAGCACATGATTCAAAAGGTTGGTTCCCAATTTCGGGCAATGAGATTTGAGCAGCTCTTCGGTCAACTTCTTTTTCAATGTTTGAAAAGTGCTAGATGCAAATCTTGCTTGAAAAACTAAGATATGGATGTGTTCTTCTCTAAGATGGGTCATGGGTTGAGAGATTTTGGAATGTCTTTTGATAAATCTTCGATAGAATCAGCGTGCCCGGAGAAAAACTTCGAATTACTTTGAAGGTCGTTGGATGGAGGAAGCTTTTAGAAATTACATCAATTTTTGCACTTATCGACTTCAACTTTCCTTTTATAGAGATCTTTATGTCCTAAAACAATGCCTTTCTTTAACCATGAAATGGCTCTTTTCCCAATTTTAGTGCTATTTTGGTTTGTCTTCACACCTTTGAGCTTTTTATCTAAATTAGCAAGACACGTGGAAGGGAAAAGATTCTCCAATAACTGTAATAAAATCGTCCATAAAGACCTCATCGTTTTTTTCTATCATGTCGTGAAAAATGGCCCATCCTACACGTTGGAAAGTTGGGGTGCATTGCACAAAAAGAAATGGCATACGGTCGGTCAAGCGGAAAGTTCCACGTATGGGCACGTGGGAAAGTAGTTTTTTTCTTGATCTTTAGGATCAATTGGGAGATTTGAAAATTACCCTGAAAAACCATCTATGGAAACAAATTAAAAATTCGTTGCCCCGGTCTACTCTCTAAATCTGTGTCCATGAATGGTAACGGGAAATGGTCTTACAAGGTTGTTTCGTTTAACTTCTCGATAATCGATTTTGCAAACTCTCCATCCCTATGACTAATCTTGTACGGCACCAGTTCAATTTTATTCGTTTTTGTTGACTACGGTCATACCGCCTTTTTAGGAACACAATGTACTGGACTAACCCTTGGTCTATCGAGATCGAGACTTAAATCAATCCTGCGTCAAGAGTTTTTCTACTTCTTTCTGATGACATCGTGGGTTTTAGGGTTAACCCTCCTTTGATGTTGGATCTGAAGGTTCGTAATCTTATTTAAAAGGATTTTGTGGTCTGAGCAAAACTCTGGATCTATGCCTCGGATATCAGAAAGTTTCCGAGCACATTGCTTGTTTTCAATTTTCAAAAACTTTAATGTGTGAGGTCTTTCATTCTTGCCTGTCAAATCTTTTGAAATTATGATGGAAGTTTGTTATTTCCTATAAGAACGCATACTCGAGATGTGGAGGTAAAACTCTGTAGCTCGACTTCGGGAATTTAATCTTTTGGTTCAGTGTGAAGACTCTTTTGGTTCATCAACTTTTATGATTTTTTTTTGAATTCCGGGGTAGTAAATCTCCTTTGGTTTGGTGAAGGTAATAGATCTATTGTTGGAGTAGTGCATTAGAATGGAGAATGTCACCTTCGGGATATATGTACGTTTAGAATTTCAAAAACTGGTGAAAACTGGTTCATCATCGATGCTATTAAAAGCATCGGCTTCTTTAATGAGTAGAAAATCGCTTTCATTCAAAAGGAGTAAGTGTTGGAGATGAGTTGGAAAAAAATCGGATCCTCGGAAGTGCAGAGAAGGATTGTTATTAGCAACGGTAATCGGAATATCCAAGTAATTCTTGTGAGTATCTTCAAATGTGACATCAATTAGATCAACCTTACTTCAATGATTCGAGATTGTTGTATGAATTGGATGGTGCATCACCACAATTTAAGGGTTAACGATTGATCATCATTCCTTAAGAGTAATCTCTTCCTTCGTAACCATCGATATTTTAAAGCATGAGCCGTCCTAAGAAAAGGGTCGCGCAGAGTATCAACAGGTACTCGGGATCGGCTATAAAATTCAGCCACACAAAAGTCGGCGGGGTAAGTAAAACTTCCCTACTCTGACAAAAACTTTTTCGGCTACCATCGGGGTTGGTTTGGAAAATTGTTCGTCGGTAATTCTAATACCATTTGTTTCAGTATGGCTTTGAGAGTTGAACTTTTTTCCAAATGGATAAATGGCATGTGATTGATACTAGCACCTAAATCGGCAAGGGCTAAATAACTATCGAACTCTGAAAAAATCACCATGGAATGAGAAATTCGACGGGTGTCACCCTCCTAGCTTTTCATGGTAAGCTTTTTATGGACACAAAAATCCGCACTAACAATTTTCATTCAACGGCGTTTTGGTTAATCAATTAAACTTGTCTTTGTTATTAAGCATCTTTTTGAACATTGGAGCAAACTTTGGCATTATGAATGTGAGCATCCCTGCGGAAACTTTAGCTCAAAAGTGAAGATTACGGAAAATTTCCATAAAACTTTGAAGCTAGGATTGCATCCTTTTTCACGAATATCTTTTTGTTTATTGAGTCTCGATGGGTAAGGCAAAATTAGGTTTGGCTTTGTTGGCAACGAAAGATGGTCTTCAGATTGGTTCTTTGGTCTTTGGTTTGTTCTTGGAACTCAACCCATCGTTACCGAGTACCAATGGAGGAGGTTGGATGTCTTCGGAGCTCGGTAGCTCCGTATCCTTTGTCACCTCTCTTTCCTTTTTCCGCACCACCGGCGGTAGGAATTGGAGGTCCATTGTACTGCAGAGGCCTCCACTACGACGTGGTAATTGCCTTGTCTTCGCCTTTCCTAGGATTGGAATGGTATTGCTGGTAAAGGAACTTGAACTTGCAAGGTTGGTTGGTGTGATAACTTTGCATGAAACTTAGCATCATATTTTGAAAATCATCTTGTTTCTTTTGAGAATCACTATAAACTCTTTGAAAATCATTTTGGTTTCTTTGAAAATTATCCAACTTCATTTGCAAGTTATTCATGTTTGCATCATTTGCTTTAGCATAACTCTCAAAATCCGTTTTAGACACTCCTTGAGTTTGTGAAACGGGAGGTAAAGCTTGATTAATCAAGGGTTGATTTGTTGGAGGTTGATATGGTGGGGCTTGGTAACGATCCTTGATTGTTAGAACGGGTTCTTTTTGGTTTAAAATTTTTCCTCCACGGTTTTGGTTGAAATTAGAATTGGTTCCTTGGTAACGGTTTGGATTGTTTTGGACATTTGGTTGATTGAAACCTGGTGGTCTCATTTGACTTGCAAAATTGGAAGGTTGGTTTCTTTGGAGAAAATTACCAACAACTACGGTTTGTTGAAATTGTTGGAGGTTGTCATGAAAAACGGGAAAATCGTTTCCACCCTAGAGTTAACGGGACAATGGATATAATTGGTGATTTGATTTCATATAGTGACTACAAACTTCTCAATGCTTTGACGTGCAGAGTTAGTAACAACTAAAGCTTTTCATTTCATTCGATCTTGTTCAACTTTGATGGTCATCTCTTATCTCGAGAGAAGCGGCTATTTGTTGCATATCGAAAGAATCATAGAGGTGAAGAATTAGAATGAGGAGCACTCCATACTCACACTTGAATCATTAGCACGAACTTCGGGATTAACGAACTTTTGACTTGCTCTTCTATAATAGCCCTAAACCTTTCGGTAGGCATCTTGTCTAAGAATTTTGCCATCATGCTGCGGAAATCTAAGGCAACTTGATCGTTTGAATTCAAAGAATTGTAAAAAGTATCGATGTGGTGTAGTTCGAGAAGCCATGGTGAGGACATTGACGAAGGAGTCCTATTAAAAAACGTTCCAGATTCGTTAAAGGCTCTTCGTTTGGTTTTTGATAAAAAGTAATGATCTAATTCCGATAGTAAGTGGTTTTTGAAGGTGGGAAGAATTGATTTATGAATTTTGTAACAAGGTCGTCCAGGTAGGAGGATATGATCTTGGAGGTTCTTTGTCTATACCAATCTCGGGCTTCACTCGTCTAGAGAATTGAAAAAAGAAAAAGCAAAAGGCTTTTACCGAAGTGTTCGGAACTTATGGATGTCTTAAACGTTGAAAGTGACCTTATTTGAAATAAATCGAAGGGTGATTGTGAGGATTTGTCTACCCTGTAAATTTGTTATACTTTGCACAAGATGATTATAGGTTGTTTAGCTCGAAATTGTTTGCATTGATTGGTGGGTCAAAATATAGCATCTTCATTACCCTCGATGGGTGTTGTAACATTTGGGCCATTGTTCGATTATAGGCCATTGGATCAACGTTTGGTTCATCAATTGGTTCAACCGGAAGATGAAGATTTTGTGTTGTCGACGTCTCGAGATTGTCGAACGACGTGAGCAATTAAAAATGAAAAAAACTAAAAATATTTTTAAGCAAACTATACACTCATTTTTTTTTTTAACATTGATAATTTTAACGGTTACACAAAAGAAGAACTTAACCAAATAATCATCTACTTAACGGTAGCTCTTGAAATATTTCTTTTCAAGGTGACGTAATATCTAGTTAGAGTACCACTAAATGGCAAGTGTTTAATCTTTGATTCGATTTGGGACACCAACAAGGTCACCGGAATTGAAAATGATAACACCTCCGTTGAGAATGTTATATTTTGGTATTTTTTACCAATTGGTGATTTTTATTTCTTTAATTAAAAAGGAAGATTTTTTTTTATATTTTTTATTTTTTCTATTTTTTTTATCTTTTACTTATACTAAAAAGAAAAGGAAAATATTTTTTTCTTTTTATATTTTATGATTTTTTTTTTATTTTTGAGTTATAAAACAAAAATGAAACTTTATAAGTCGAAAGGATCTTCAAATCAAATCAACAAACACACAACGTAGGAATCGTAAACACTAGTCCCCGGCAACGGCGCCAAAAACTTGATTCGTAGTTTTATATACCTAAAATATATATATATAAAATATAAATTTAGGAGGAAATTAAGAAAATTTACCAGTTACCCTTGTTAAAAATTCACTCTCAAAAAAATATATATATTTATAATATAATTATACGATATTTAAAACAGGTATAAGTATGATCACCGGGTCGTTAATTCCCCTATGACTAGTGAAATTGAAACCACGTTTAAGTTCGGTTCTGATTTGAATGTAGCTAGGATATTTTTGTTGATCTATATTTAACTACAAAGGAACAACAATTAAATATTTTTAATCAAAAAACGCCAAAAATGGGACACTTAATCTAAGGCCCAAAAACTTAAACTCTTCCAAATTTTACCTAATTTTTATTTTTCTTTTTAATGTATTTCTAATTGACTAAAATAACGAAGTTTTAAATAAATACTATAGTGAAAATTGAGTTTAAAAGATGGTTTAAAATGAAAACCCCGAGAAAACACGAACGAATCACTGTTCTTTTAAAAGATGAATTTTTGCAAATTGAACCTACGAAAGTGAAACTATTTTTCCTAACAAACTTAATGACAAACCCTCCTCTCCCCCTCCTGTGTTTATAAAAAAGATTTTTATTTTTCGGATTATTTTTCTATTTTTTATGATTTTTTAAAGTTTTAAAAGAAAATAAAAGATTAAAAATACTAAACTTTTAGTAAAAATTCTAGAAAAATTATGAAAAGTAGCTAAGATAATTACCTATCTAAGAAAAATAAAAACACAAAAACAGCTTTTCGAATAAGTTGTTAAATAAGCTGAAAACAGCTTATAAGCTTACTTGGGCTAAAAGGCCTTATATATTAAATGTTGCAAGTATAAAACGAAAAAGACCCTAGGGCAGCGGTAGTGAGTGTGTGTTATAAGGGGTGAGGTTGGGTTGAGGTCGGGGGTTCGAGTCTAGGCTCACCCCCACTTCCCTGACTTCCCCTTTTTGCTTTTTTGGCAAAATTTTGAAAAGCAAAGTTAATAAGCTACTTAAGATAAGCACTTTTAATATACGAATTTTTTTATGAAAAGCACTAATAAGCTCTAGAACAGCTTATTTATAAGTTGTCCTCAGAAAAGAGGCATTATCTTATGATTTTACTATAAAGCTTGTGAAAAGCTCAAGTTAAGCTCAAAATGAAAAAGGAAAGATGTTCTAGACAGCTTATGAGGTGCTTAATCTAAATGTGAAAAGCTACTTAAACTAAGTTAACAATAAATTCCAACTGAAATTTGATGATGTAAGAGTAACTCACAGGAAATTAAGCTAAAGTGCAAGATATCCAATTAAGCTAAGGAGCTCAAAAGCTAAACTACCTATTAAGATTTTGAAAAAATAAGATAAACGCTTAATAAAAAACTACTAATCTAACCTAAAAATTCTAAACCTATAAGCTAGAAATCTAATTTTAGCAAGCTACTTAAACTTAGTACTGTTTTTGGTTTTTTTAAGCTTTTTAGTGACTTTTGACAGCAAATTTAAGCTAGATAAATAAGCTAGAAAATGCTAATTAAGACTTAATCTATGATAAACTATACCTAGACTTTAAGCTACTAAATTTTAAGAACCTTAGCCTACTCAAGCTAAACTAAAAGCATGGATTATTAGTATTTAAGCCCTTAATTCCTATACTAACTATCCTAAATTAAGCTTAAAATTCAGCAGTACCTTCACTTGAAGGTACTGCTGATGCACTTGACTACTAACCACAAGGAAACAATGCAAGCTTCAAAAAACTATCTTAAACACACTCAAATGAGTATGTTAAGTCCAACCTTAAGCAAACACAAGCACAAAAGCCCTTAGAATAGAATTAAGCCTACTAGATTTTAAGCTAAATGTGCCTTGGTGCTGGAACATACATACTAAGACATAACTTTCTCATTTTTAACATTTAACCTATGAAATCTTTTTAACTAATGATTAAAATTGATAACTAAACTAACTCAAATAAATTTCACAATCATTTTTGACTTTAACAGGTCAAACTAGCTTAAACCAAACACTTCTTTAAACTAATGACAGTTTTTATTAAGCTGCTAAATTGAAATCTAAGGATCAAAACTTAATAACCAGATATTATAAAGCTTATAATAAGCATATCAAACACAAACAAACAACTAAACTAAGCTAAATCTAAGAATTTAACTATTTTCTACTATTTTTGGTTTTTTATGAGTTTTATAGACTAAAATGAAGAAAACTAAGATTTATAATTAATAAGCTAAAAACAGATGTGAATTAATGACTAATAAGCATACAAAGAGAGGAATAGGCACAAATAAGTAACTGAAATAAGCAAATAAGCAAGAATAAGCATATTATCTAATATTAAGCTAAAAATTAAGTGAAAGTGAAATCTAAAAGAGAACTTACAATGAGCTTCAGCAAGAACAGAAGCTAGTGCTCATAGAGCTAATCAACAAGCTCTTCTAGCTTATAAATAAGCTAGAAGTAAAATCCTTGGGATTCCTTCCATGATTGAATCCCCTTCCAAAAACCTTCCACTTAAATGCATAGGTAATTTAACTAATTATTTAAGTGAGAGTATGATTAAGGCTTATTAAGCTCAAATCAAGAGCTTATAGACTCTTGAGAGCTGATTAGCTTATAGAAAGCTTATGAGACAGTTTGCTTATTAAGAGCTTATATAAAAGAGATTTAAGAAGATTTAAAGTAAACACTGAATTTTATTAACTAGAAACCTTGATTACATTACTGAAAAGAGATTACAAAACGATTTTAAGGAAAATAAGCTAAAACAATTAAGCTAAAATTTTAAATTAAGCTACTACTTCCTAAGGCAAAGAACCTTCTAGGCTCTTAATTCTGTTAGAAGCTTGGCTAATCACCACCCTTCATTTCACCAATCATTGGAGGCTTGATTATATCCGTTGGATCACTTGTGAGCTCACACGGATTGCCAAGCTGGCAATCCGTTTGAGACTCACTTGTGTTTGTTTACTGAGAGAAAACAGTACAAATCCCACCTTTCTTTGTGCTTCCACCATAGATGACGTATGACTTGAGTGTGAGTGAGGCCTTGAGATTACTTTTCTAACCTTGCCATCATGTTGTTAATCACTTGAATTGACTTCCGCACCCTTTAATTGTGATTTGCCCTTTGATTTTTGACCCTTGGTTAAATGTGGAAGACGATAAACAGTAAAAAGCTCTTCCCGCCTTTTTTATAACTGAAAAGGTTAATAACGGTTTGAACTTTGGGCATATGACACTTTCAGTCCTTGTCTTTGGTTTATAACATTTTAAGTGTAAAACCTTTTTAAGAAATGGCAAAAACAGCCCTTGTGGTTTTATAAAAGAGAAATGGGCTAGGATTTTGGGCTTATGGATCCGGGTATGGCCCATTTAGGGTTTAAGGGACCATTTTTGTAACTTTTGAAACTTGAGGGACTCATTTGGTAACTTTTGAGGTTTTGTCTTCTAGTGGTTGACTACTGTTGACCATGATTTGACTTTCTTTGGCTGGATTTGACTGAGGGCTTGACTTTTCTGGCTTCGGCTTTGAATCTTCTGATTCTTGTGTCCGTGCTTGCCCGTTTTTGACTGTTTTCTTGTGATTTTTGACTTATCCGTACCTGCACACACAAAACACAAATGCAAGCATATTTTTGCCATTTTTGATATATTTTGGGATTAATTGGGCTATTTTAAGCATAAATGGATATGTGTATTCTACATTTATCAAAATTCCCCAAACTAAACGATTGTGTGTCCTCACGCAATATCACATGCCTTATAACCAAATACCTCTAAAATTCCCCAAACTAAACCTTTGAAAAGTAGCAAATATTTTTGTTGAGAGAGTTAAGAGATCACAAGTTATAAAACACCCGAATTCCTATTTTCAAAGATTTTATTTATTTTTTATTTTATTTATTTTATGATTTTTCTTAATAATTAACTACCTAACTACAACTTATTCTTGTGTTGACATAATGTACTGTTTTCATTACCTTGTTGGTAACTTTAAGGATCATGGAACAAAAAGCACTTGAAAAGTGTCTAAAAAATAACTTCATCATTCCCGATTTTTCACTTTTCCCATGCTAAGCTTAAAAATAAGATCACCGTTAAGTACGAGCTAAGATGCTAAGACTACTTATAATTACAACTTGTGAATTTCTCTTCCCGACATAAATCATATATTTAAGTGTGTGTGT
>BQNB010019547.1:41758-66685 GCA_026074375.1 Tanacetum coccineum | reverse complement strand
CTAAAGGAAATAAGCTAAAGTGGGCTTAAACTAACCTAATAAGCTATACTAAACCTAGATTAAGCAAATGCAATAAGCAAATAAGCCTAAATAATCAAATGAGCTTTTTGGCCAAACTGTTAAGCAAACAGCCAAAATGGGACTTTTCTAGCTTAAAAATAAGCTAGCAAACAGATCCTTATGGCTTAGTGGCTTATACCACTAAAAAGCTTGGCCAAAAAGCTACTTAAATCAACAATCAAAAAGCAGTTTGAAATTTAAATAAGCCCTTAAAAAGCTAGTTCACACAGATTCAACACTTAGAAAAAAATTTGCAATCTTCACAAAACCAAACTTTTAAGCTTAAAAATAAGCACTTAAACAGAACCTTATGAATATGAGACCAACAAACAGATCAAATTTAAACCTCAAAGAACTTATATCATCAATCAAAAACCATTTTGAAATTAAGAATAAGCAACAAAGATCAATTAAAAAAGCTATTTCATCTTAAAAACACACTTAGCAATATTTTTGACAGAATTTGACAAAACTCTAAACTAACAATGCAGGCCCATTGAACTTGATTCCACACTTGTTTTAACACATGCATAAGCACAAAAACATCACAAAATCTCAATAAGCAAAAACGAAATCATACGAACTCATTTTTCCAACAAAATTCTAACAGATTCAAACAACTACTTATTTAAACTAGGATTTTGAAATTTAACTCTTAAAAACTTCTAAATACTGGATTTTATGGTGAGTTTAAGTTAAACAAAAGTGACCCAAGTGTCACAATGCATTTTTGACCCATTTTCACCCATGAAAACAGTTAAACCAAACACCCCTTTAAATGACAGTTTTGGAATAAAAACTTGATTAAGGCTGAATTAAACCACAAATCCACAAGACTAGATATTGAACAAGTTAAACAAACATCATTAAGCAAATTTCAACAACCAATAAGCACCTAAATAAGCTTTAACAGATTATGCTAATTTATAAGCTATAGTGACAGATTATAAGAAAACTCAAACAAATGATCTCTAAACTACAAAACAAGCATAATAAGCACTAAACATCATAAGCAAACATAAATAAGAAAATATAAGCAGAAATAAGCAATAATAAGCAATGCTACAGTAAAATGCAAGAAAATGAAGAAAATAGAACTTACAAAAGCCCTTGCTTAAACAGGGCAAACAAGCTTATAAATAAGCTGTGATATTTGAGGAGTGGATTTTTTTGGTTATTTTGTAAAATTTTCTTAAGTATTTTATATTTAAGTGAAAAGAGATTGCTTATATGTTTTTATAAGAGCTTATAAGAGGATTTTAACAAAGGAAAAACATAAATTCAAATTTAGACTTAAAAACTTTAAATTTTCATTAATACTTAAAAAAGTTACAAGACTTGGAAATTAAAAGACAATGATTTAAATGACTTAAAAATAAGCTGAAAATTAAACTAGGTAAAAAAAAACTAACTGCCCAAGGGCTTACAATGAGTCCTATTTATACTAGGCTATTGAAGGTTCTAGGTCTTGGGCTTTCTTTGTTAGAGCTCCTGCGGGTGTGCTTGTTGTGTGAGTAGGATCCAAGAGTCATCTAAGCCGTCCAAAATGAGTAGTGCCCAAGTTATATGATCATCACCATTGATTTCTTGTCCTATTCCTTGGACGAATGGGCGTGCTAAGGATTGCCAAGGTGGATTTTGTTGGTTTGTGTGGTGGGATAAGGTGTGAGGTGTGTAGATGAGTTGGTCGACAAAGGGGAGAAGAAAAGGGAATAGTGTCTGACATTTTGGCGGGTAGTGAGGGAGATGTACAGTAGTTTGATTTGCACAGGGGAAAGGTTTTGGTGGATTGGCAATTTCAATCCCTCATCTTGGTATGTTTAATTACAACCACAGTCCTTGTGGTGTGCATCTTTGGTCCTTGAGGTTTTATAAATGTTTGCACCGTTAGTCCTTAAAGGACTAACGGTGTAAAGGATAAAAGAGGGTTGTGGTTAACAAGTTGTTAAGTGGGTTTGGGCCTAGGACTTGGGCCGGTTATAATAAAAGAGGATTTGGGCTTTAATGAAAGGTAAAGTCTTATAAGTCTTCATGTAATGTATAAATGGGCTGACCCGGCCCATTAGATGGGTACGGGTTGGCCCATTTAACATTTCTTCGATATCGGCTCCGCCTTTGACTTTGACTTTGTCGGGGTTGACTTTGGTTGACTTTGACTTTTTGACTTTTGGCTTTGATTTGTCTTTTCTTTTACGCTCTTTCCGTTCTCGTGCTCGGTTTTGTCGTTTTGGCTTCGATTTTATCCTTTTCTAAGATATCCGTTACCTGCACAATACAAATGCAAAACATACAAATACAACGTATTTTTGGTACGTTTTTTGTCATTTAAGTCCGGTTTTAATGGAAAATGGTATGTGTAATTAAACACATACCACCTTTACAAGATAACTACAAATCTTCTATAAATCTAAAAGATGACTGCAAATCTTCTAACTTAATAAGATATACATATCTTTTACAAAAATATCTCATACTTATCCCGTAAGTAATCTTGATAAATAATCTTCATCTTTATCCTTCTGACAGTAGAAACTCTTCTAGCAGTTGTAATCTTTCAGCAGTTGTAAGCAGCAGCATTAACATTTATTCCAGTAGCACTAATTGTGTACAAGCAGTAGTAACTACTTAGAATATTTTCTTCATTCTTCATCAGCTGTACTAAGTTATACTAGCAGTACTAACTTTATGCTAACAGTTGTAACTTTACTTAAGCAGTACTAACATACACTAGCAGTACTAAGTTACACTAACAGTAGTAACTTTTATACTAGCAGTATTAACTACTTAGTAGTATTTCTTCTAAGTCTCTGAGCAGTCTTAACTTTCATTAGCAGTAGTAATATATACTAGCAGTAGTAACTCTAACCTTAGCAGCAGTTACTTCTAAACAACATTAAGAAGCTTTTAATCCCAACAGATACCACATATCAAGTCTCCATCAATACTCACTATACCTCTTTTGGTGATTCCTGATCCCACAGTTCTTTCACCAATACCTGAAATCCCTACTGCAACTCTTGCAACAACTCTTCAACCTCATCCCTCTATCACCAATCTCAAACCTGTACTGCACCAACAAACAACACCAATCCCTACACCACCAATCACTACTGTAGCACCAAATGTTACAACAACAGTTCCAAATCCTCTCCCACCAATAGTTCAAAGAGTGTCTGTATTAGAAAAAGATGTTCAAGAGCTCAAGCAAGTTGACTATTCTGTTATACTTGTTGGATCTATCAAATCTCAGGTGCCACCTTGATAATTGCCTTTTTAGGGGTAATTATATCAAATATATAGTATACGTATTTCAAAAGATTCAACGAAATTACTTTTGACCAAAGTAAAATCTAAAATCTCCCGGGTCGTTTCCCTTCGAGGCGTGAATTTAAAAATCGAGTTTGGTTTGTGAACAATGCTTGAATAATCAAATATTGGATTGTATTCTATTTCTACAATTAAAAATGCAAAAAACAAGTAAAAGAAACCCTAAAACGAAAGTAATTTAAGTTAAAACCTAAAGCGTAAACGGGAATTAAAAAAACGTGACTCGAAAACCTAAATTATCGAAATTTAATCCTATATTGATTTTTTAACTTTTAATAAACCCTAAGTGACTCAAATGCAAGAACAAAGAAAATTAACCAACAACCATAGCATTTAAAGTTAAAAACGCGAAGAAAACGAGAACGGGATCGAAACCCGTTCTTTAAAAAATGAAATTGTAAAATTTTAACTCTACGGATGCAAATCTAATTTTCCTAGGTCCTAAATAATAAAAGAAAATTAAAAAAAAAAGAATTATATATATATATATATATATATATATTTTAATTTAATATGAATTAAAAACAGTTTTAATGAAAATTAAATATAAAAAATACTAAATAAAATTGGAAAAATCTAAAAAATTTCAGGTTTTTTTGAGATACCCATTTTGACGGATTAAATATCCTGGTCAAACCTAGCCAAAATTTCTGGTACATTAAGAAGTGTCGAAACACCGAATTTTTGCTGAATAAAGTTATCAGCGTTTTGTTTAGAAACGGTTTATTAAATCCTAAATCTTTTCTTGGTCACACAAACGGTTAACACAAATTTAATCTCGGGACGAGATTTCTTTAAGGGGTAGGTACTGTAACATCCGGTAATTTTCGGAATTTTAAAGGACTATTTTAACCTTTGACTTTTCAGGTCCGATTTGACTTTGTGACTTTTGGTCTTTTATTGTCACATAAAAGCGATTACCGTGTAACCGGTAAAATTTTCGGAACATATTTTAAATAATAAATCATATTTATTATTACATCTCTCATGTGCAAGTTATTTTTAACTTATTTGACTTGAAAACGAAAAAGATATAGATTATTTCTAAGCTGTCGTATCAAAAACGAACCACTAAATCACGTTTTCACGATTCGGACTCAAAAGCAATTTGATGTAAAACGACATTCCGGACAACTTTTTAGTTTTACCCGAGACTTGGAAACAAGCAGAAAAGGCCTAAAACAGCCTCGCAAAATTTTGATCAGCGCACACAACGCGTACCGACACAAAAGTAATTAAATTTATTTTTAATTATCACTATTTATTTAATAAAAATATTAAATAAAATCCTTTAACATTTTATTCAAGAGCGTTTGTTGATAACGCGAATATTCGGGTTAAAATTCATTTTTATTTTCCAGACAAAGTTATCAGTAATATACAAATAAATAATAAACGTTTTAAATAAATTTTATAAAACGTTTATGAAAATTAGTCAAGTAAATACTCATTTTTATTGGAAAAGTTATTCGGAAAACAATGGCGCAAGTTTCGTGACTCGAATCGACCGTTAACTAGTCCAAATGAGTCCCGAACCAATATTATATAAAAGTTTCTCAACAAGTCACACCTTTAGTCTCTCAAGTAATATACACATGCCACTTTAATTTATAACTTTTATTATATATATAAAAGTTTTATAATTAATTATTTTTACAAAATAAACACACACACACACATATAAACACTCTCCTCTCTCTCTATTTTTTCCGGCAAGCTCCCGCCGAATCCGGCCAACCTCCGGCCACCGCCGCCGAAAAACTTTTCCGGCCGAAACCAAAAGTGTTTCTCATCATCCGATCTACCCGATCCCCACTACCACGCGCTGCCACGCGCCTCCACCACTCCATCGACACCACCACAGCCACCACCCTAGGGTGCGTTTGGCTTAATAGAAAACGTAAGAGGGTGTTTATTTCTTCGTTTTAATCGACAAGGGTGCGTTTGATTTCGTTATTCACCAACAAGGGCTGCGTTTGGCTGTGTAAATGCACCGAAGGTGCGCTTAGTTTTGGTCTCAGCATAGCAAGGGCTGCGTTTGGTTTGTGTTCTCACCGGAAAGGGTGCGTTTGATTTCATAAACCGCACATAGGATGCGTTTGGTTGTAATAAAAACACCACGGGGTGCGTTTGGCTGTTGTAAACAGCTAGGGTTGTTCATTTGGTTGGTAAATGGCAGCAAGGGGCTATGTTTGGTTGCGGTAATCACCAAACAGGGTGCGTTTGTTTTATGGCAGCAGCAATAGGCTACGTTTGGTATTAAAAACTGCACTAAGGGGTGCGTTTGGCATAAGAAAACACCATAAAGGGGTGTTTGGTTGGGCAGTCACCGCACAAGGGTGCGTTTGGTTGGACAGATTTGCATAAAGGGGTGTTTGGGTTATCGGAAATGCACAACGGGTGCGTTTGGGACAACAGAAATCGAATAAGGGAGTGTTTGGTTTAACAGTTTACTAATGAGGGTGTGTTTGGGATAATACAAAGCGGCTAATAAATATAACATAAAAAGTTTATATTATAAAAACTGGACTAAATGGTGGTTAATGGTTAAATAAATGTAATAATAATTATTTTGTTTAGTTTAGATATATATATGTATATATATATATATATATATATATATATATATTTAAAACACGAGGATATTGCAACACGGTTTGTTGAAAAGTGGAGAAAAAATAGGTGTCATCCCAGGGATTAGTTCATGTGAATCAAGTAATTGACGGTTCATAGTGCTCAAACCCTTATAAAAATTATATTTACCTTTTGATGACTATTGATGTCGTGGATAGGGCATTTGTATAGCAGGTCATTATACCGCTCCCAGGCCTGGTATAATGATTCGTCTCCTTCTTGCTTGAAGTTGTGAATATCTTCAAGCTGCTTTGTGGTCAAGGAAGATGGGTAATACCTTTGAATAAAGGCCTTTTTGAGGAGATCCCAAGTATTGATAGTTCAAAATATATCGCAGCAGAGAGGTATTTGGGAGCGTTACTTCATAATACATAAGTAAAAGATACAAGAGAACAACCTCTATATGAGCCGTTTAAAAGATATCCTCGTTGATACATTTGAAATAAGTACGTTTTTGACAAGTGGTCCTGTGAGTTTGCATCACAAGAATTCATAGTTTCTAATACAACGAGTACGGTTTAATAAGAGAAAATCCATGAAAATGATCTTGATGTATGATGACTCCAATGCACTTTAAATACGTCATAATGATTAAGCACATGAGAAATACATGCTTATAATGTCAACATAAAGTTGGTGAGTTCATAGGTTTAAGTTAGTAATAAGGTTGTACCGCAAGGTTTAAAGTAAGTTTTGCATGGTATACAATATCCAAGGAAGTAATTACGATTACACTAATGATGCGTATTTTATTTTAAAATATATTTTTACCAAGTTTTAAATTTATAAAACTCGATCTACCTAACCACGCACTAACAGGCAGAGAACCTGATCGTGGGTAGTACAGAATGGTAAATCTGAGGTCGTCCCAAGAGTTAAGTTGTAATTAGTTTTAATTTTCAATGTCACGTTTTAAAAATGGTTTTTAATTTGAATTGAAAGGAATTAAAAATAACAATAAAATAAATAACTGAAAATTAAAAGAGTTGGAGATATTAGGAGAAAAAACGCGCTAACCTAGTTACTTCATTACTACTGTTATGAAAACATTTTCATTTGCAATGTTAAACTATGGTTTGATGAGTGGTTTCAAAGGTCGGTAGACTTGAATGTGCATATTTAGTCTACCCTATGCTCCCTGCTATTCCGAAGCAGTCCCAAATCACCTGGGAGGTAGGTTATCCAGGTTGCAGCGATTAATCCCAACTATTCCCAAAACATATCTAATAATCTATAAAGATTATTGACCCTCTTTGAAAGAGTTCCTATACTTTTTAAGTATACAAAGTGATAAGTGCGGTGACCGGTTAGTTCTTACACCAGGTAAGGAGTTAGTGATCCTCCCTAGTACCCATTGGATCTCATATTGACAAGATAATCTAATAATGGGGCAAGCTAGGTCCAAACCACCCGTACTACCAAAACCCAGGGTTACTCGATAGTCAAATAATATCTAATGAAACCATAATCTAACGGGAAACAATCATAACAACAGTAATTACATAACTAGGCCAGCACTTTAAGTGCTTAGCCGCTCATGGTAACGGAAACACAACAAGAAATAGAAGAAATCATAGATTGAAAACTCATAATTCTTACAGTATTCGTATTTGAACAATTAAAATACAAAAAGTAAGTAAAGTGTGATCTCTCTTGGACTCCAGGTGGAATTCTTCAAAGGTTGGAAGCCTTTGTCGCCTCTCCAATTGGCTGTGGAGGAAGTGATATCGGAATAACTTGAATGAGGCCTCTATTTATAGTTGTCGAACCTGTTACGGCGCAACCAATAAAGGTGTTACGCCGTAACCATCATACACGTCATTCCATATTTAAGCAGTTGTTACGGCGTAACCAGATATGATGTTACTCCGTAACCTTTAAATAATGTCCATAAGTACGTGATCTTTATTCCATATTTGTAGATCTTCTTGGTTATGGCGTAACTGGATAAGGTGTTACGCCGTAACTATAACTTTGACAAGATTTCCTTCCAAATATATGGTTACAGCGTAACTAGATATGGTGTTATGCCGTAAAGTCTTACTTGATCTTTGTACTTTCTTAATTTATGTTACGGTGTAACCATTTTTGGTGTTACGCCGTAACATTCTTTAGATTTACACTTTAAGTCCCTTTTCCCTTGTTTCTTGTCACTTTCCTGCGTTTCACCTGAAAACTACAAAATGATAGAAAATATCTCATTTTTGAGTGTTAGTGAAATATTTGCAGGTAATATAGGGGGTATTTTACCACCAAAAAGTATTAAATATTTGATGTTATCAGCTAAGCTCATGACACTGAAACCAGACAATGTTATGTATGCAATAGTTTCATGCAATCAAAGTACCATAGGGAGTGTCCAAAGTGAGACACCCACAATCCGACATGGTATACGTCCGTTGGCCTAGTTGGCACAAATCCGACATGATGTAACAATGGGCTACTAGCTTTATTTTACTAAGATGTCTTAGTGCAATAATGGGCTACTAGCTCCATATTTTTTTATTTATTTTGCACCATCTTTACATTTTTAGCACATGAGTGGTTTTTTGTTGCACCCTATTTTCTTCATGATAAATATGCAAATGCTACAGGGGTTTATATATTTAATTATTGCCCCTGCAACATCCGATATTATACGTACATCCCCCCACTTGAGATAAACAATGTCGAAAGTGGTGAAACAAGGGGGTCTTTATAGATCATAACTGATTGGTCTTCCACGAAAGCATATAATTTTCGTTCTCATTCCCCTGAACCATGGACTTAAGTAGCCAGAGATTTCAAATAAAGAAAATAAAGACTACAGGGTAGGCTAAGGTGAAATGGTGTAACGAAACATACAAAGTAAGGCGAAAACATAGATTGACTCAACAAGGGTGATCTAGGAAAAAAGATAGATTGACTCAACTCAGTGTAGAAAGTCGATAAACACACATATATAGGCTATTTGGGTGATTTCCTAAATGTTTCCTTCTTGAACTATCCATTCCTACTAATCAATTAGGTCTCGAAATGATGTACAGGCCAAGTTCTAAAGTCTACAATACTACCGGCACACTCAATATTTTTGGTGGATTTTTAAGTAATATGATGGAAACGGAATATTAGGCATAAATCTCATCAAGGAATAATAAAGGTTGATGTGCATTCGACAAAGATTAATTCTAGTTATTTAAGAAAATTTTGTCAAAATTTTTAAAATTGGCATAATTTTTAAAGAAAACTAGAAAATCGAAGGCAAAATATACGTCAAGTATTAATTCTACTCCCACCCCTACTTGATTTATACAATGTCTCTATTGTACATTAAGAAAATGAAATAAAAAGGAAAGAGTAGAATTAAGACAAGAAACTCACTGAGCTTTGCTTTGAAATTAGAAATTTGGCGGAAATTTTTAGATTATTTCCGTCTTCTCGCAAGCTCTTTATCCCATGTGATAACAAAATAAACCAAAGCATAAAATCGTTCTACAAGAATTATGAAGTGTATAGGAAATACAAACCTAACTCACTTTCGTAGGAATCACGGTTGCATTTAGCATATGCAACAAGCCTTTTAAACCACTTGGTGGCCCAAGTGGACGAGTTTAGTCTCGTGAGGGCTTCCAGAGAACATACCCACAAAGTCCATTTACGTATACAAGGTTTAGACATGTTTAAAGCTTAAATTTTTTATGATTCAGAAGGAGGTTACGATGTAACCGTAAAATGGGTTACGTCGTAATCAAGTGGCAAATTTTTTAAGTTTTAAGGTGTTACGGCGTAACCATGAAATGGGTTACATCGTAATCAAGTGGCAAATTTTTTAAGTTTTAAGGTGTTACGGCGTAACCATGAAATGGGTTACATCGTAACTAGAATGGTTATGGTGTAACTAAAGTTGTCACGCCGTAACTACTGCAAATTCAGCAAAGTTAACACATGATTATGAGTCGAGCCGGTCTCGATAATTGCCTCTTAGCTTCTGGATTTTGCAAAACAAAGTAAGAAACATGCAAACCAACTAATGCAAAATGGAAATTTCATTAAATAAGGACGGGTTGTCTCCCGACAAGCACTTTTGTTTATTAACGAGTCTTTAAGTTAGACTCATGCTCATTCTACGTTTTGTTGTTTTTTACTTCCTTTCGGATCATTTACTTAAATTTAGATCCGTTCTTCCTTCCAAGAGGTAAAATATTGTCCAAGTCTTTGGTAACACAGATGAAACTTTGTCCACCTTTGAATGAGTATTTCTTAACCTCGAAAGTTTCTACTTGTACTTCAGGTGGATGATAGTCTTTGTCCTCTATTCCTATTTCCTCACACTCTTCATTTTCGAACTCATAATTTTTATTATGCACTTGGTTACAATATTCCCATATGTTATCTAGAATGTGTCCCTTCTTCCCTATTCCAAGTTCGTACTCATCCGCTAGCTTATCGATTTCTAAATTGAATTCCCACTTGTAATCATCAAAGATCCTATGAGTTGGATTATTTTCAAAGGCCGAGTTATCTTGGAAATAATCAATTAACCATAATTTTAATAGTGCCTTTTTCACAGGTTCACTAATGTCCGTATGCCCGACCTTAATCAATTTCCATTCCCTAAAGGTATAATCTCTAGGTCTTGGTTTGTTTGATTCTAGAGAGGATGCTTCGGACGAGGGACTAATATCACACCATTCAGCATATCTATTGTCCCAAACTAAGGCATTGGTTTGGTTTTTTCCGTATTTAGTTAAAAGGAAATCAAGAAAGGATAGTCCTTTTCCTTTTACATTTCTTCTCTCATTATCGTAGTTGCAGTACCAAAACCTTAAATTCCTAGTTTTAGATACCCCACAGATTTCTACCCCACCATCACACATTTTTTTGTCGGGATCACAGGACAATCACATTTTGGTTTGTTCCTTGATATTCTATTTTATAGGGTTACATAAGTGTGCTCTAGGAACATTCTTATCTAAATGAATTTCTGTTTCTTAGGCTCCCGATCATCTAATTTAGGGGACCTATTGTCCCAGTTACCTTACTCTTCGTAATCAATTTGATTATTACTCTGGGCAGGAGATTGGGGTCTAACCATGAAAATTCTTTCACTAAGATTCGTATACTCATGATATTTTCTCATTGTATCAAAACTTATTCTATCTTCATTAATTCCCAAAGATATTTTCTAGCGAAGACATCTATTTCTGCATGGATGGTAGCTAAAAAGGGTCTCCCTAGGATTGTAGTTTCAGAAGGGGTGTTGTCAATGATTACAAAATCAGAAGGGAATAAGAATTTATCAATCTTAACTAGAACATTTTCAACTATTCCCAAAGGTGCCTTTTTAGACATATCTGCCATTTCACAGAGCATATTTGTTTTCTTAAGATTGGTAAGATGTAAGTGTTCAAATATACTCCTAGGCATTACATTAATACTAGCACCTAGGTCAGCCATGGCATAAAAATTAAATTTACCGATCGTGCAGGGGAGTGTGAAGCTTCCCGAATTTAACTCTTTAGGTGGCAGTTGGTGTTGTAAAACTTTAGGAGTATCACTTTCAAGTTTTGATATGAAGGACACTCCAATGAGTTTGTTGAGTCTAGATGTTTCCTGATCAGCAGTAGCTGTTTTAATTTGTTCTGAAGATGAGTTAGTTAATTGTTCAATCTGTGTTTCTAAATTTTTGAGTGAGGCACTTTGGTTCCTAGTATTAATCTCAGCATTATCTTGAAGCTTCTTAATCCACACCTCTATTTCAGTACTACTTCGTGCAGATTCCTCTTGATGCTTATCTAATAATTCTTTTAAGCTTTGCCTTCTTTTGCCATATGGTAGACGGTTATCAATCTTAGTGTAGTATCCTAGTGGTCCTACACGAAATTTTCCTCCATTGTTCCCGTTAAAAGGTGTTGTTCGTCTAAATTCTCCATATCTGACCTCTTCACCCATTTCCTTGAAAAGCTTTAATATTGCATCTTTCTTGAGGTTCTTTAACTATAACACTTCATCACTTCGAGAAAGACGTTCAGTATCAGAGTGACAAAAACTTCTTTGACTTTAATACTTCATCACTTCAAGAAAGACGTACGGTATCAGAGTAGCAAAAGTCTTGAAACATGTACTTGAGCTTTCATGATGTCTTTATGTTTGTCGGTCGGGTATGAGCATGTGGCTATGAATCATGACTCGTCGGGAATCAGCTGCACCAATCGTCGGGAGTTCCTACAGATTTAGGTTTGTGATAATCAACAATTATGGACGAGAGTGTCTTTGTCACTTCATCGAATATGGTGGTAATAACCATGGTTCCCGGTTGATTAGTATAAATACTGACTGTGATCAGGTAGAATTTTAAGGAATCTCCTTAATAGGGTTTCGCAACTGCACTAGCCGTTCTTATTACCAGAGCGTCTCAAAGCAGACAACACAGTATGAGTGAACCAGCAAAACAAAGTCTCACTGATTGAATAGAAAAATGATTTAAAAATCAATCGACGTGTCACTTGCTAAAGTGGTTTTGTGACACATCGAGAGTGATAATCATTTCAAAAATTCATCATCAATCGTTAGTTCATAATGTGGAACAAGTTTGATTCTTATAGAATCGCACCATCATTTCTTTCCAGTTGTCACAAGTTTGATTCATATAGAATCGCACAATTCACCTACCATGAGCTTGTTTAATGTTGGCTCAAGCAGGATTTCCATCTTCACTGTGAATTATATCACTCGGATGTTCTGGCAAAATCACAAGGATAATGCGTAGGACTCTTAATATATATCTTGTTATTCACATTGTGTGACTTAGCAAGCATTTTGACAAGTGTCCTAATGAGATTTATAGATGATCTCTTTTGGCTCTAGACTCAATAGTTCACTTTAGTTTTAGTGATCGGAGGCTGGAGCAGACTGCCACTTTTTCAATATCAACTAACTCGAAGTGAGAAAGTTGATAGAAATGCGTGTAATCTCCGTGAGAAACGTACAAGAAGTCTGTTGATGAGACTTCGTGATGGCTAGGAATGGTTGTTGCATAGAATGTCTTGGCCTGTGTATGGTGATGAAGTGGTCAACAGTGTGTTTTTTATTCATCTTTGCCTTTTCCGTCACTGGGTGCGGGGGCTCTCCTTTCAGGTCACTGGTCTATGATGTTCTTCAATGTTAAAAAATAACTTAGTGTTTCCGACAGATTATGTATTGACCCGGTTTCTGCCTAAGTGTATGGAGGGCTTCTTTCTTTACACCCTTTATCCTTACATTTCTTTTTTATTCTTTAACCCCTTCAATGCTTACCGAGACTTCATACCTAACACCTTGTTGGGTTTATTCTAGTGTTAGCTCCATCTCAGTCGGCATTATTCCCGAATCTCACTTTTTCTCCTTTTGTATCATTACCTTAAGGACTTCACACTATCTAGTGGGATAATCCCTAGGTGATCCCTCCGGTCCGGCTGGCAGGATCATGGGATTTGAATACCTATACCTAACCACCTTATAACTCCAGAAATTTAAGTACATGGTCGGTCTTTCAGGTATTCCATCACAATCGAAGCCAAAATCATTGAAAAGTTCAATCAATGTGTTTGATATAAATATCAAAAGATTTACACTTTGAGAGTTTTTCATCATCACTAAAAGCTCCCCCTTAACATGTGCATCATAATCGTAGTACATACTAAGTGTAGAGTGTATTGAGTTCATTTTATCTGATCACATTTCAATACAAATTAGATTCAGTTTAATCACATTTTCTCCCCATATCCAAAATGTTAATCCCTTGATATTTTTAGATATCAATTTGATTAAACGTTCAGGGACAAAATGTTACACAATCTCTAACAAGAACATTTTAATGATCCCCTTTAATATTTGAGGGTATATAGGACAGTGCTGAGTACAATAAATTGAATTTTTTTGAATTTACTAAGAAATTCTTAAAAATTTTGTACTCGAGAACTTCTTAATATCACCATAATGTCAACACTACATATATACAAATTTCATAAGTTATTTATTACATACAAGGTTTGACCTGTTATAATTAGGACATCATATGATAAATCATATGGTCCTTTACAGCAGTCGAAAGTCTCCCTTGTACGGTCTCCCACCAACAAATTTCTCCAAGCTCCGCATAATCCTCCTGGTCTTAAGTTGTTTATCAATTGTCAGGATCATAGCTCATTCTTTATCTCTATCACTTTGTCTCCAGATAGTCTGAGGCAGATACTTCATCCGAATACCCTTTAGATGATCATCAAGAGAAGTCCGAACATCATTGAGTGTACCATCACTAAACTTGTGTAGTTCATCAATACGCATCAATCTGTTCTTCTTGTCTTTGTTTTGGTAAATGAAACCTCTGGGATTAGAGTATGTTGAATAAGCTTCCCTTCGTTTAAGGTCTGATCTGTACGTATCCGGCTTTGTGAGGTTGAGCTTCTTTTGGTAACTCTCGATACCTAATTGAAGGTCTTCCACACGCCTTTAGATGACAACGCTTCTTGTAAACATTCACAAGGAGACATTGAAATCTAGGTGTTCTTCAACAGTAAGATTTGTCAACTTGCCTTGAACAAGAAGAAGTAGCATGTCTTCGATGTATTCGATGCGAAGCCTATTAAAATCGCCTTCTTTGAATGTATACAACTGGTCATCATCTCTACGAACAGTGATCCAATCTAGATGTTTGTAATTATGCCATTTGACTATTTAAAGCTTTATGACAGCAATGATTCGGCGTTTGGAGTAGACATCTCGAGCCGATTCCCTGTTAGTAGCAAATCCATAGAATTTTTGTCATTTTCGTCCCCAATGTGAGATTCCCCATAGTGCATGTTTGTCGTAGCTAACCAGAACTTGACTCCACATTGTGTTAGGGACCAGATCTTTAATCCATTTGATATTCTTGTAATCTGCAGCCTTTGTTTTCGTTACTGAAGTTGTATATGTTCGGCTTGAGACACCACCACTTAGATACACTAGGTCATTTTTGATGAAATGATTGAAAGGTATAACACGACGACCTCAAGAATTTGGTATCAATGATAGTCGCTTTCACAGATCATGAGGATATTGCTGACTTTCAGGGTTGTTCCAGTCTAATTGATTAGTGGTTTCCTTGTAGACTTCTTCAAAGAAATATTTAAGTTCTACTAGACTTTTGCATGATCCTTTCATCAGCTCGAATGTTGGACCGACTAATAATTCAGGAGTTAGAGTATCAACTTTAAGCCGGTTCATCATGAATGTTGAGAAGTCAAGAGGAGTGTCCATCAGCTTATTAAATGACTCTCGCGGATCTTCCATCTGGGCCAAAGAGCTTAGCCAAGGTTGAACAGGTCCATGAGCATTGGGCAAGGTCTTGTTCCAATCACGATCGGGAGTAGGAGGTTTAGCAGGTTGATCTTTAGTAACTCCTGTTTTGAACTCCAGATGTGCGGGTTCTTCCAAATCTTTGGTAGTTTTCCTTGGCTCCTCTGCTTGAGCAGACTCGCCGGCAGACTTGTGATGAGATTTGGACCCTTCAGTATACTTGCCAGTTGTCTTGGAGGATTTTTCCTTTGGTACACTGGTTGACTCTGGTTCTTTTCCCGCTCTTCTTCTTTTGGACCCCCGGTTTCATCCATCAGAGGGTTTTTCATATTTATCCTCATCATCTTGATGTCTTTTAAACGAAACATTATCTCCATAAGTATCAAGTATTAGCTTGTCACTTTCGTAAGCGTCAACCAATGCTTTGTAGAGATTCTTCTGTTCATCAGATCTATAGATTGACTTATTGCTCTCCATCTTGTCTATGAGAATCTTCTTCAACTCTAATTCAGATAGGTTGGTGGCTACAACATGAGATGTCTTAGATTCATTGGATGAACGAGTCAGAACCTCAGCATCGAGTTGTTCATTTATAGTCTTCTCAATTTTCGGCAAAATCTTAGAGACTTGTGCTTTAACTTGTTCTTTGACTTGATCTTTGATTATTTTCTTAATGTTATCATCAAGTTTATTAATGAAGTCTGCATTTTAAGCTTGAGCTTCGTCTCTGAGTCTGTCGGACTGTAACTGAACAGCTGTTTTGACGGCTTCATGCATCTTGTTGGCAAGGTACGCATTAATAATTCCTGGAATCGAAGAACTAGCTGCAGCAAATTGGTTTGTTTGTTTTAATTCCAAGAAGTCATTTTCCAAGGTTTTAAGTCTATGGTCAAACCCGAATAAAGAGCCAAAGTTAGGAAGATCTTGTATGGAGGAGCTTGGAACGATTCTTGGTGTGGGAACTGGTGTTTGTTGCAGATGTGTGATGAGAGGAGTGGGTGGCGGAGGAAGAGTTGTAGACAAAAGAGGTGGCTCAGCAATAGTATTAACTGGAACATCTATCAGTAAAGTTAACTCAGTGTTAAGATTAAATATAAAGTCAATATCTGTATCTAGACTAGGGTTGAGCATGTTAGATACGAAGCCAGATGACACAGAAGAACTCTATTGTTGACCTTCAGGATTGACCAAAGTTATGATCACATGAGTATCTTCTATTACTTGAGTAGTTTAAACATTAGTCTGTTGAGCATCTGTCATTTCAATATCTCATCCTTCCAGATTGACGTTCACCTCCCTGTATAATTCATTCGTGTTGTCTTCATAATTTATCTCTTCATCCAACTCTTCTTCCTCAACATTCGCACTTTGAATTTCTTTATCACTTTCTTCTTCATTATGTCTTACTTCTTGATCTTGAGTTGAGAGCTTGGGATGAACAAAGTCATCACAATCGTTGTCTGAATTAGTCATCTCATTCACATCATCTTGATCTTCATCATCTTGACCATCATCTTCTTGATCATTATCATCTTGATTATCAGTATTGTCATCATCTTCCTGACCATCATCATCTTGATTATTAGCATCGTCATCATTATCATTTCCCATGTTTACTTCATCATCATCTTCCTCGTCACTGGACTTCTAAGAGATTTGCTCAGCCTCAGAATCATAAGAAGGTACATTAGGAACCCTTGGTATGACACCAGTTCCTTTATCTGCACCTGAATCACTGGCATGAGAGCTGTGTTGTTGTGTCTTGCTTCTTTGAAGAGTAATCTTCATATGTTCAGCTTTAGTCAAAGCAACCTCAGATAGCACCATTAAACCTTTTGACTTTGTTGTTGATTGCTTCTTCTTGGTAGGTATAACTCCCTTAGCTGAGGTCTTGATTCTTTTTCCTTTAGAAGCTCGTCTTGGGAGATGATTCAGAATCATATTTCTTTTTTGTAGATTTTGGTTTTAGAGTCTTTTCACCAGTAGCATAAGCACGGTAAGTCTTGTAGGCTTTGGACTCCAATATGGTTTGGTTTGTTAAGTGCTGAGGGAGAATAGCGTCGTATACCTGTGTGTCCTGATGTTTAGAAATGACTCTTATTGTGGTGAACATGAGGTCATCCCTGACATAGTGCCAAAACATCTTGTTTCTCCTTGGTATTGCCTCATCCTTTGCCATGAAGTAGTCTACAATAACTTTGGTGAAGCTTGGATAATACATGTCATTATTCTTTTTAGAATTCTTGTTCTCCACTTGATACACTAAGTCTTCCCACAGCAAGTAGACATAGTCAACATTCTTGTTATGATACATTCCCCAAAGGATTTGAGCTCGTAACAGGCGAAGACTTTCTAGAGCAGTAGTTTTTCCACTAAGACATTTATTGATGATGGCAGCAAATGATCTCCATGGTTGATGCAAGTGATTAACATTAACATCAGATAAGACCTTTATCTCACCAGTGTGTCCAAGATCTCTAATAAAAGAGAGTATCTCTTCTTCAAATGGACGATCTTCAAATTTCTGGCCTGGGAGTTTAGGGCAAATCTTGAGCATATCTCTGAAGTTGTCAACATTAATAGTATGACTTTTGCCATTCATCTTGAACCGGAGTAAGAAATGATGTTTAGTGATAGTAGCCCAAAACTCTTGCATGTAAATTTCTAGAACATCAGCAGAGACTTCAAATGCGTTGTAGAAAAGAGTGAGCTTCAAAGCGTCTAATGCCACTTGAATGGTTGGTTCATTAGATTTGAGAGTTAGGCTAAGACGTTGATTACACTTTCCAATCTTAAGACGGTTTTTAGGTGCAACAAGAATATCATCCAATGCCTTTTGCTGTACTTTTGTTGTATCCATGATTCTGCTAAGATAGGATCAATACAGTTTATGCACAACTAATTTTATACAATATACTATATATTGAGCGAGCACGTAAAGTTGATTCATGATGTGAATAAAATGGTGAGAATCTCCCTAACATAAAACCTAGAAGCTTTTTACAATATTTTGCAAACCCCCAAATTTTCAAACACAAGATTGATCATATTTCATTCAAACGTTAAACATACATAAACCTGAGTTAAACTACTACCTTACACACCTAAATCTACCAAACCCCTCAACTAATTTAACGTTTTAACCAAGTTGATTTTCAAGAACCTTAATTTTGAGAATTAGAGATTTCGATATCAATTATGGATGAAAAGCCAATTCATTTGAGATGTAGGTAGGTTAGGTGATGTAGAACACTTTATATCTTGTACCTTAGAGATGAAAATAACTAGAAAAGAAGATTGAGGTATGGCGATTTTGAGGGAGGGAGAAAAATTTTTCAAGTGTGTGTTATGTGTGAGAGTGACAGGATGGGGTGAGCGATGTTATAAATCGTTTTTTGTTTTTAAGGTTCCTTTACAAAATGAGTTATTCGGTTCCTACTAATACTAGTTGTTCGGTTCCCAAAATAGAGTAAGTTGTTCGGTTAAAAAGAGTTCATGTTGTTTAGTTCCCAAAGACAACGAGTTGTTCGGTTCCTTCAAACTACTGAGTTGTTCGGTTCCTACTAGCAGCTGAGTTGTTCGGTTCCTTCTAACTACTGAGTTGTTCGGTTCCTAAGGGCAACAAGTTATTATGTTCCTGAATAGAAAACTTGTTCGGTTCTCAAAGAGAACCAGTTGTTCAGTTTACTTTAGAATTTGCACAACCATGACATGTTAAGCATTCACACTTGTTGTTTTTGTATGCTAATCATAAAGAAAAACATTTTTGGGCACATAAAACAACTTGAATCAACCATAATTACAAGATCCTACAACAAACAGCACTTTTAACCATTAACATACAATAATAACAAACTACAATTAAGGAAGTTATAGGATCTTATAAACACATTTAAGATGGTGGAATATAGTTCCCTAACACAAAACCTACAAGCGTTTAACAGTATTACACATAAACCCAAGATTTCGAGCAAACAATCGACCATAATACATTCATATGTTAGATACACATAAAACTATTTTAGACAAGTCTTCTACACACCAATGCTATCAAAACCCCTTAAACAATTTGAAGATTTGATCACTTTTGATTTTGAGAAACCCTAATTCAAAAATTAGGGATTTTCGAGTTAAAAAATGGATGAAATCAAAATTCCTTCAAGGTATGAGATGTGTAGAACAGATTTGTAGTAGTACCTTAACCGAGATAACGATTGTAAATGAGGATTCAGGGGATGGCGATTTGCGTTTGAAGATGGGAGGGAAAAGGGTTTCTTAAGTGTGTGTTTGTATGTGAAAGAGACGAGTGGTGAGTGGTGTTATAAAATGTTTTTCGTTTTTGACACAATTGGCCTCTCAAGTTTCTTATCCCTTTGTTTCAACAATAACTTTCATTTGGCAAGTATAGTTTAACAATTGGCACACATAGTCCCTAATGTTTTTAACTAACATTCCTAAAAACTTGTATTTGCACATTTACTCCCTAAAGGCATAAACACATAACATATAAGGCACACATAAGCTAAACTTAATTAACTTTCCTTAAAGAATGATATTCCGTTATTGTTTAAAAACCTTTTTCCCTTTAATCACATTTTTATTATGAAGAAGATATTTGACATTTTCTCCCCCCTCAAACAATGACCCGTTTTCTATTAAATAGCAGTAGTCATTGTTTGAGTGGTCAAATGTCTTTGAAAAGTATTTTCTGATGAAGCAATGTTTTATTTTGAAAAACAAACATCATAGAAAATAAGATTTCTCTTATTTTCACTCATAAGCGCACTGACACGTACACTTATGGAAACATAGGAAGCACGGGTTGTGATGCAAAGTAATCACAAGCCTTTACATGGTCATAAGTAGACCATGACCAAGAATAAATTCCTGTTATGAGGTCAAGTTTCCTTTTTGACGGAAAACTTGCCTTTAAGATGATAACCGGGTTGCTATCTGAAATAATAGCAATCCATTGGCATGTTTTGAAAAACATTTGGAACTTCTGTTCGAACTTCATTTACAGCCTCGTATCATTATTGAATGACATTTCTAAGACCGTAAATGTTATTAATTTTCAGAAGACATGCCATTATTACCTCTTTTTTTATTTTTTTCATTTTTTAATTTTGTATTTTGTTTTTATAAAAGTATTTATAAAATAAAAAATCTTTTTGGTTTTTATGGTGTGTAATATATATATACATACAGATTATACAAGATATTTAAATAGGTACCACCACTATTCTTCAGCTTTATATGCCAACAATTTTAGAGTTTCCGGCGTAAAACTTCGCATTCCCAGCTTGTTGATAAGAAATTCAATTCTTTCTCGGCAGAGGGCTTTAGTGAAGATGTCCGCTAGTTGATATTTTGTGCTTTAGTTAAGATGTCCGCATATGTTATACTCCGTGTTGACAAAGTAAAGACACTACTACTCCATTCTCAACATGCTCTTTTATGTAAGTGGAATCAAAGTCTAAATGCTTTTGATCAGAGAAAGTTAAAACGTTGTTGCACGAGCATAAGGCGAATAACTCCCATTTGTTATCACAGTACATTGTAATTTTATTGAATCCAAGGCCATAGTCGATAAGCTGTGATCTCATCCAAAGGATTTGAGCATAACAACCAGACATAGCAATATATCCAGCTTCCGTACTGGATATCGCAGTGCTTTTTTGCCTTTTTGATGACTAGCTAACAAGTCTGTCTCCCAATAATTGCATACTTCTAGATGTACTTAGTCTAGTATCTTGGAAACCCGCGTGATCAGCGTCTACATAAGCTGTTAGAGCAATAGAAGAATCCTTTGGATACCAGAGTCCCCTATTAACGGTTCCCTCGTAGGTATTTAAAGATTCTTTTTACAGCATGTAAGTTCTTTTCGGTAGGATTTGCCTGATACCGTGCACACATGCATACAACAAATGTTAGGTTTGGTCTACTGGTTGTAAGATACATAAGGGTGCCAATCATTCCACGATAGTGTGTAGGATCTATGGCTTTCCCTTATGTATCTTCATCCAGTTTGGATTTCTCCACTATGGGAGTATCCACGGGTCCAAGAATCCATACCATATTTTTGTCAACGATTCGAGCGCATAGTTTAGACCTGTTTTATAAATATGCCTATGGGACGTAGTAAAATATATAGTCCTAAGAAAAATGATATTTTGTCCATCATCGACATCTTAAACTGAGAAAACATTATTTTGGAAAATTGGTCACATAATCCAGGTGTAGTAGACGCAAAGATTATATCATCAGCGTAGATTTTTATACCAGGATAGATCTTTGCCATTTTCTCTATGAAAAATGGAGATCCACGGTTCCTTTAGAGAATTCCCTAAGAAAGTAGAAACTTCGACAATAGATTATACCATGCGCGAGGAGCTTGTTTCAACCCATAGAGAGCCTTCTTAAGCTTATACACATGATTTGGATTGTCTTGATCCACAAAACCCTTCCCGGTTGCGAGACATAAACTTCTTCACCGCAGAAATTGCCGTTAAGAAGGTCGTCTAACATCTATTTGGTAACTCAACATATTTATTTGAGCAGCATATGCTCAGAAAATTTGAATAGCATCAAGTCTAGCCAATGGAGTAAAGGATTCCTCAAAATCAATTCCCTCTTCTTGACGATAACCACGAGCAACCAAATGAGCCTTGTTCTTTAGAATTCCTCCTAATTCATCAAGTTTCACCTTGTAGATCCATTTTAAAGTAATAACCATCACTTTATCTAGACGAGGAACGAGTTCCCAGACTTCAAGATGTTTAAATTCATTAAGCTCCTCTTGCATTGCTTCAATCCAACATGCTTTAGTTAATGCGTCTTTTTAGTTCTTTGGTTCAACTAATGTGAGAAGCATCGTAGTAACAAAATAAGGCTTGTTCATAGAGTTGGAGTCTTGTAGAAACAGGTCTTTCGAGTTTACCGATGATGTTTTCTAAAGGATGATCCTTGGTCCATTTGGTAACGTGTTCTGAGTTAGGAGTAGGAGTATGCACAACAGTAGGAATAACATTTGAAGAAGATGCTTCAGAATCGTTTTTTGGAATTAGAATACCAAAGAACAGATCGTTATTCATGTGTGCAACATTTAAGTCATGATTGTCTTCTTCAACATCGTTAGGAATGACAAGAGATTGAGTTTCGGGTGTTGTTTGTGAGTTACTAGGTGATGGTACATCTTGGTCAACTTTTGTCGAGGAAGGTGAACCGGTTTGATATAAAGGAACTGGAGGCAACTCTACTTCATCATTGAGCAATGACTACAGGGTCGGGCAATCACACTAAGGTGGGGGATTGAGTAATTCATCAAACGCATTGAAATATAAGATCCCAATTAGTTCTTAAAGGTGGTATAAACAGTGTTGAAGGAGGAGGGTTTGGCACGAGTCCTGAACTGATTGTTACAAAAGTCATTTCATGAAGTGCGGGTCCTGAACTGCTGTGTTCAAAAGCCATCACAGTCAGCTCATCAAAGTCTACATGAATTGTTTCAAAAAATACGTCTGGTACGTAGGTTGTAAATTCAGAATGCTTTCTATGTGTGGTGCCTAGCAATGAAAATACCAATATCAGGCCTTCGTTTAAAGTTGGTTGTTACTAACCCCAAGTCTTACTATCATTTGTCGGATAGCAAAGTGCACCAAATACATGGAAGAATGATAAGTCATGAAGTTTGTCATGTAAAAGCTCATATGGTGTTTTGCCATGACGAAGACGTACGATGGAACGATTTTGGGTTGTAACATTGTCGGTTAGCAACTAACTTGCTTTTGCCCAAAAGAATAACGGCATCTTTTTAGCATAAACAACAATGTGCGGGCAGCTCAATTAGCGTAGCAATTACGACATTTTAAAACGACACCATTTTTCTGTGGAGAGCGAGCAACATATGTTTCATGAGAGATGTCAACCTTCTCATAACATTCATGCAAAGTTTGATTAACAAATTTAGTTCCATTATCTGTCCTGATTCGTCAGACAGATACTTTAAGTCACACTTAGATCATCTTGAGAAACTTGATTATGAAATCTGTAGCTTCAATCTTTTTGACCTTAAGCACTTAACCCATGTAAATTGAGAGTAATCATTGACAATGACGAGGATGTACTTCTTATCATTAAACACTTGAACACTCATTGGTCCACAAAGATCCATGTGCA
The DNA here is from genome assembly GCA_026074375.1 of Tanacetum coccineum. Taxonomy (NCBI): domain Eukaryota; kingdom Viridiplantae; phylum Streptophyta; class Magnoliopsida; order Asterales; family Asteraceae; genus Tanacetum; species Tanacetum coccineum. Next base: position 43,189 of record BQNB010019547.1, on the reverse strand, counting down.
AAAATAGAGTTTTTTTCTTGGTTGGTGTCTTTAGATTTAGGTTTATGAGGTTTCTTTTTGCTTTTGCCCATTGCACATACAGAACACAGAAGGTCCTTTTCAAAATTTAGCTTAGGGAGACCTCGAACAAGACCATGTCTAGATAAATAGTTGATTGCACCAAAGTTCAGATGAGACAAGCATTGGTGCCATAGCCAGGACTTAGTCTTTGAGGCCTTTGACAAGAGACATATAGGAAAGGATGCCATCATATCTCTAAGAGGAAGAGTATACATATTGTTGCCTCGAGATCCAGTCAATAGATCAACACCTTCTAAATTACGAATGAAGCAGGTGTGTTGACGAAAAGCAACTTCAAGGTTTGAATCACAAAATTGCCCAACAGAGAATAAGTTATGTCCAAGTCTCCACGTAGTAAACCCTTGAATCGTAACATTCCCAATCCAGCTAATCACCATATCCCACATATCTTTTCCAACGTGATCATTTTCGAATTACTGTATCCCAAAAACTTATTAACGAATTTGTGAGCTGAGAGCGATCTCCGATCATATGCTTAGAGCAGCCGGAGTCCAAATACCAGAAAACAATTTGGATGACATTGCATTCATCAAGAGAGGAAGATGGAACATCGGAAACTATGGATCCCCAAGATTGACTGGGTTCCTTTTTGTTAGCATAAAATACAATTAAAAACAGAACCTTAGATTTGCTAACAGGAACATTAGTTTTAGATTTCCTAGGTTTCTGTGAGTAAACCAACGTTATGACAGGTTTAGATGTTTCATTATTTAGAGCAGTTGGTTTCTTAAGGGGCACTTCAGTAGTTGTGGTAATCCTAATTAAAGGGCACACATTTCCTACTATAGTGAAGGTCCGACCAGTAGGTCTCCAGATATATCCAATATTTGTAAACACCTTTCCTGTTGGTTTCCAAACTTTTCTCTTTGAATTTTTCTTAATAGATTTAGATTTAGTATGAGCATTCACATTATTGATAAAATCAAGAACACATAAATCATGATTATCAGAAAGCATGCAACCATTACACTTAACACATTTAAGTTCGGAATTCGCATTAAGCTTGGAATGCTGCACATGAGCAGTTCCTTTAGGTTTGACATAATCTTTATTTTTCAAACTAGATTTAACTTTCCTAGGGTGGGCTTCTACTTTATTCTTCAGAATTCTACTTTGTGTTTGCTGAATCTTATCTTTATGTGTATTGCCTGAAGGTTGTGATCCGCTAGCACTAGTAGACTGTTTTACTCCTGTAGAGTTGAGATAAATTCGCCATGAGAGCAACTTTGGCAGAGTTGAGTTCGTCACAATCAGAGTCATATCCATCCAAATCATCAGCTTGATAAGCAACATTGTGAGTAATGACAGTTTATGTGCCTTGACCTTCAGGAATATCTGGATCTGCCAAAA